>SJYX01008751.1:178586-199182 GCA_006410675.1 Oreotragus oreotragus | reverse complement strand
CAGACCGGCCCCAAGAAAGTCCAGGCAGTGAGGAGTCCCCAGGGGCCTCCAGGGCACGAGCAGGAATGTCTCCAGTGGGTGGATGAGGGTGAGGGACCCTGGAGGTCAACCCCACGACTGTGGGCAAAAGAAACAGCCTAGTGGGTCACATCCCAGAATTCCAGGGTGCGGATGAAGGCCACATTTGGATCAAAGCCTCAGTCCAAAGTGCTTTGCTATCAGAGCCTGTCCCAGCTGCCCCTGTCCACAGCTGCTGGCCTAGTGTTCCACGGCTCTGGTCTCAGCCCGGGGAGGGGACCAGGAAGAGAAACGGATGATGTGACCCTGGCAGAGGCTGCAGCAGCAGCACGTCTGTCCCGTGGCCCCCATTTGCCCAGCTCCAAAGCTCATGGATTCTTTGCTCAGCCGTCTGAGCCCTGCATTGCACTTGAGCAAAGTAAGAACTGGATGCTTAAAATGTTGTCCCTCAGAGTTTCAAAGTACTTTCTTGACATGATCTGGTTTTAGAGTCACAGCATCCCTTCAAGGCAGGTGTTCTCATTCCCTCACGTGGCCCAGAGAGTCATCAGAGACGCACCTGTCCACAGCTGCTGGCCTAGTGTTCCACGGCTCTGGTCTCAGCCCGGGGAGGGGACCAGGAAGAGAAACGGATGATGTGACCCTGGCAGAGGCTGCAGCAGCAGCACGTCTGTCCCGTGGCCCCCATTTGCCCAGCTCCAAAGCTCATGGATTCTTTGCTCAGCCGTCTGAGCCCTGCATTGCACTTGAGCAAAGTAAGAACTGGATGCTTAAAATGTTGTCCCTCAGAGTTTCAAAGTACTTTCTTGACATGATCTGGTTTTAGAGTCACAGCATCCCTTCAAGGCAGGTGTTCTCATTCCCTCACGTGGCCCAGAGAGTCATCAGAGACGCTAGCGTCTACACCGTGTGCCAGCGTGGTTATCACCACCTCTTATCACCCAGGGCAGCCCAGGTTTGCCCCTGTCTGTCTTCAGAGTAGTTCCTCTAAACCAGCAAGACCTGGGCTTCTGGCTCTGGTGCCTCCTTGAATCTCCTTCCTCACCAGAGCTCTCATATTATAAGGCTGAACGTGAACCCTTGGACCGGGGTGGACTCCAGCAGGGAAGCCCCCGACTTTGAAACAGATACTCAACAGGGTGTTGTTTTCGGGGAGACAGCATCGGTGGGATTAGTCTCAGGTGTGCTGTCTATTGAGGTCTTCCTCTCAGTTCTCAGAGGTCACCTGGGCTGCAGAAATGTAACTAGAGACTGCCATGAGGTCACTCCTGGGCCATGGAAGGCAGCTGTGCTGATCCCCTTAGAAAAGGACCAGGAGATGGAGCAGGAACACATGCCCACTCCTCCAGAGTTCCTGCCCCACCACTGCCATCCCCTCCCAGCTCCTCCCTCCCCGTTGGTGACTGACGGCATGGGCGAGGAGGCCCCTGAGGCTCCTCTAGCTCCACTGCGCTCCCATTTATAGGAGAGATGCTCACACTCACAGCAGCCATGGCTCTGGTCTCACCCAGGGTGGCTAGACGGGGTGGTGGAGAGGTGGGGACCCATGCAAGTCTGAACCTACATGCTCAGCTTCAGAATACTACGTGACCCTTGCTTTTCCCTCCAGAAGCATCTGGATTAGCAGGTGAAGGACTAGGACAGTCATAAAATACTGCCACGTTTATAACCCGTGTGCTGGGGAGGTGGTAGGAAGCAGGGTGTTCGCTTGCTCCCATTCCCCCAGCCCCACTAAAGGCACGAACGGATTCAGAACATCTTTTCACAGCCACAGGAAGCTTGGGGCCATTTTTTTCTACCATGACGCTTCTCCTTCTTGCTCCATTTTTTTGATTCAGTATGATTTTTCTTTTTCTCTCTCCAACGCTAGCCTACAGCCCGGTTCTTCAGAGTTCGGTGTCTAGCTTTGCTTAACTCTGGGGTAATAACGTATGACCCTGGCAACTAAGTGGTGATGGGAGAAGAAATGCATACAGGTGGAGCTGCTGCTCCCCTATGGCACCCCACCTCCGCCACTGCTTGGGACAATTAGCCATCTCCCTGGCCTTGCTGGAAAGTTTTGAATTACCCGAACTAGAAGCAGGGTTTCCCCCATTCGCTCAGGTCCCCTGCCAGGCCTGTCTGGGGACAAGTGGCCAGTTCACACACAAAATCTACAATCCTGAAGTCATCAGCTATACAGGAAACTACAGTCACCTTTCTTGTGATTTCTCCCCAGCCACTAAGTGAATCCAATATTCTGGCTTAGTACTTGAGATGATCTCCATGGAGACCATCACTGATCTTTGGTCAAGCCTGATAAGAGAATGCCTTCTGGAAGGCTGGACACAGAACTCTCTAGAAGAGATTCCTATTCCCTCTCCCCCAGCTCACTCAGCCATCACTTGGCCTAAATCGGCCTTGTCTCATTTCATCCTCACCTCCCCAAAGAGTCCCTGGCTTGCTTGTAAGCCAGATAAAGATTTAAGAGAACATTGATATTGGCAAGATTTATTAGAGAAATTGCGGATGTGGAGAAATTGCAACCTTCATATACTGCTGCTGGGATGTAAATACCAGCCACTTTGGGAAACAGTCTGGCAGTTCCTCAAATGGCTAAACATCAAGTTGTCACTGATCTAGCAATTCCGATCATGGGTAGATACCCAAAAGAAATGAAAACATATGTCTACACAAAAACCTATACAGGAATGTGTATAGCTGCATTATTCATAAGAGCCAAAAAGATGGAAACAGCCCAAATGTCCATTAACTGAAGAATAAATAATATGTATATTATTATTTATATGTATATCCACGTAAGGGAATATTATTCAGCAATAAAAAGGAACAAAGTATTGACACATATTACTATGTGGATGAATCTTGAAAGCAGTATACTAAGTGAAAGAAGCCAGTCACAAAAGGCCACATATTACAGGATTCCATTTACAGGAAATTTCCAAAACAGGCAAACCCATAGAGATAGAAAAGAGATTGCTTGCTGCTTAGGGCTTGGGGATATTGGGAGGTGGTTGGGGTGCTATTTAAAGTGGCAGGGCTTTCTTTTCAAAGTGATGAAAATGTTCTCAAATTGTAGTCATAGCTTACATATCTGTGAACATACTAAAAGCCATGTATTGAATTCACTCATTGAATCATGTATTTTCAATGGGTGGATTGTGAAGTATGTGTATCATATCTCAATAAAGCTGGTATAAAAAAATTTAAAAAATTAGAACATCCAACTGGAACCAGGAGGCACAGGCTGACATTCTGGATACTCCACCAGTTTGCTCTGTGACCCTGGGAAAGCCCTTGACTTCTCTGAGCCCCACTGGCCCATCCACGAGACAGGAGAGACTAATGCCTACCTCTGAGGAGCATCAGCAGGAATCAGGGGATGGCGGGTACACTGGCAAGTGGAACCGGAACAGAGGCATTATTTAAATGGGCAAGATTTACTGCCGAGCTGTCACTGCTCGAGGAAGCTGCTGTGTCCTTGAGTAACGAGCTCTGAGTCCTGCAGAACGTTAAGTTGCAGGACACCTTAGAGAGCCATCAGGAACACAGCTAGGTCAGTCCTGTTCTTGTCCAAGTGTGCATGCCCCCCACCATCACCGTCCACAAATGTTTATCTGAAGCTTGGGTCCTGTCTCTTATACACATCTAGATGTGTATAAGAGACAGGCCCAGGCTTGCNTGAAGCTTGGGTCAGGGGGAGGGAGCGGGGGTGGGGGGCGGGAACTGAGCCCAGAGTGGGGAATGGAGAAGCGGCAGGAAGGAATGGCAATGCTTTTCTTAGGGTACTCTGGGGGGCCACCTGGAAGAATATTTCTTCCCATTTCAACCCCAGGATGTAAAATATAGAATTAGAAGCAACAAGCTCCCTGAAAGAGAAAACCCTCCTCCCATGTTTGCCTCCCAGCCCCAGTGCCAGGTGTCCAGATGTTGTGAGAGCTGCCAGCACTCCCTCCCTCCAAACCCTAAGTGCACAGCCCAGGGCTGAGCTGTGACGTGAGCTTTCCTACCACCCCTGGACCCAGCTCCAGGCCTGAAGTCCCAGCTGCCATCTTGATATCCTGATACTGGGGCCCATTCGCAGTGGGGATCCACTCCTGCTGGGGCCTGTGTATCAAAGGGATCTGAGTGTACCCTAGTTTAGAACAGTGGTAAGTTCAATGCAGAGGCAGAAGACAGCTGGCTACTTCAGGGTTTGAATTCTGGGGCAGCGGCATATAATAATGATAATGATCATACTAAACAAAAAATAATAATAAATAGTTTCTATTTTTATTATAGGCTTAGACTTCCAGGTATTACAATTCAGTACTTACAAGAAACCTATGAGGGGTATATTATCATCTTCATTTTATAGATGAGGAAAGTGAGGCTCAGAGAGGTTAAGAATCTTGCCCAAACTCACACAGCTAGCAAACAGTAAACATAGGATTTAAAACTAGGTCTGTTTGATGCAAAATTGGTAGAAAAGTCTAATCCATACCCTAGGCCCTTCAGGTCTTCTACCAGGAGCCCCAGTGACAGAAAGCTCACGGGTCCTGAAAGCCATTGGTCTCTGGAGGGCCATCTCAGCTCTGTCTCAGCCCCTGCACGAGTTGGGTCCAATCTCAAACCACATTTGTCAAGTGCCAAGAAGGGATTTTTGTTTAATGGATGCAGACACTGGGGAGCGGAGGTATATTTTTCAGGGTCGAGCCTGGAAGGCAAACCTGGATTCAGCAGGAGCCTGGCCCGCCCCCCAGCCCTGTCCCTCAGTTCCCTGTGTCACACCTGCTGAGACTGCCTTGGCCTCTCCCAATCCGGTGTCCTGGGTTAACCCTTCTGAGCCTCAATTTTTCATCTATAAAAGGGGAAGAAAAATAATATCTTACTGAGTGGACCTGAGCTCTGATCCAGGTGCTGGGTCAGAGCAGGCAGTGTGCTGTGGGACCACAGTACAGGGCAGAGGTGCCCTCATCTCAGAAGACTGATCGTACTCTTCAGAACAAGGTCGGGGTCCAGAGTAAGGCAGGGCTAGATCCCAATCCTGGCTCCATACTTAGTGGTGTTGCCTTCAACAAATAACTTAGCTCTTCCCGGCCTCAGTTTACTCAGCTGTAAAATGGGGCTAATAATGCCAACACCTCTGAGACGTTCTGAGGCAGAGGAAGAGAATAATTGTAGGTCTGTATAACATTTACTGTGTGCCAGCAACAACTGTTTTAAATAACTACCGAAACATCTATCTATCTGCCTGTATACCTATCAATTTAATTTCTCAGCCACCCAGTAAAATATTATTATTTTGTGTGTGAAGTTGCTCAGTCGTGTCTGACTCTTCGCGACCCCATGGACTGTAGCCTACCAGGCTCCTCCAGGCAAGAATACCGGAATGGGCTACCATTTCCTTCTCCAGAGGATCTTCCTGACCCAGGATCGAACCCAGGTCTCCCGCATTGCAGGCAGGCACTTTAACCTCTGAGGCACCAGGGAAACCAAGGTATTATTATTATTCCCCTTTTATAGATGAAAAATTGAGGCTCAGAAGGGTTAACCCAGGACACAGAACCAAGTCAGTGGGGGTGCTGGGTTATGAGCCCTATGTAGACTGACTATAGTCTGTGGTCTTCATCACCACATTGTCTGGCCTCTGAGGATGACACACGGAGGGTCTAGCTGTGGTGCCCAGAGCATGCCCAGGACACTGCCACACTTAGTAGGGATAGTACATGGTCCTCAAACATCCCAGGCCCCCCCAAGGAACTGGAGGCTTGCCAGGAGGTGCCAGAGTCACGTCAGGGATGCAGCCACTGACTAATGAAGAACTAGAAATGTATTTATTACTCTAGGAGAAAAAAAATTAAACAGCTTAACTGTTGACTCTTACAAGGAGTCTTTACACCAGCCACTGGAGGCTGGCAGAACCCCCGAGCTGGGTAGGTCTGTGGGCTGCACTGCCAGGAACGCTGCATGCCACCCGGGCCTCGCAGGGCTCCCAGGCTTCAGGGCGGCGGTCCTTGCAGGTGACGCGCCCTCTCCACCCTGTCTATCAGTATCAACATCCCAAGTCAAGCTCCTCCCAGAGCTTCAAAAACCCCTGGAATTTTCAAAGAGGACCTGGCTCCCCAGGACTTCAGGTACACACATAACTCAACGGGCTCTTGAAAGAAGAAATGGAGAAAAACGAGCTGATCAGAGCAAGCCTTGAGAAGTCATATAGAATCTCAGAACATACAGCAATGGGGTAGGAAAAGGGAAACGGAAACTAAATCTCAACCTCCAGGGTCACCTTCCCTGGCCAGTAAATGACTGTGGCTTGCTTTAAAATTTAGTACCAGGGAAAAGAATGTCTCTCCTGCCATGAGTCCTTTTGTCAGACACCCATATAACAATCATATTTCCATTTTCACCCCTGCTGCCAGAAGAGCTCAGATTTGAATTTAGTGCTCACCGTCAATAACCATCTAATCCCAGGTCCCTGGCAGCGCGAGCTCCTCCTCACCCTAACCTTTCATTGAAGCGGGATCTCCTTTTCTGACTTTATTTGTAACTGTCAGTGGTCTCACTTCTCCTTTCTGGAAACTGATAGGACACACATCATAGATGGCTGCTGGACCACAGAGGGAGATTTTCGCATCAAAAGGGAACTGGATGGGTGGCCTTTTAAGACCCCGTTTTCACTCTGAGATTCTGGGACTGGGCTCAACAGTCTGCCACACTCGTCTTCCACACACACAAAAAGGCAAACCTCCCGTTTTGCCTCCTGGAAAAGGATGCGTGCTTCCGGAATGTCGAGGAGTGATTGACTCTGGTGTGTGGCTGGTGCAGCACAATGAATGCACACCTGCTCTTGCCGGCGTCACCTTATGGCCCTGGAGCTGGGCTTGGCCACCGGATGCCAGCTGGCACGAGGCACAGCGAGCTGACTACTTGAGAACAATGGTCCTTCCACAATGCAACTGCCTGCTAACTGGCAACAAAGGCTTGGCGGCGACTGTGGAGTCACTGGGCTGTCTTTCTAACAAGCACAGAACAGAAAGCCAGGCTCTGTTAGGATCCATGTTTAACCATAAATGGAAACCACCATGGTGTCCCCTCAGCAGCCTTAGTCTTCCGCGCTTATGCCACATGCTCACCTGAGGCTCAGTATCAGATGATGGTCTCAGCTTGAGAGGTTTGGCGACCAGGCCCACGTGATCAGCTGCCCCCTCTCTGTCACTGTCTGGTGTCAAAGGGGCCTTCCTGATCCACTGAGAAGGGGATGAAGGGCGATGAAGTCCAATCCTCTCATTTTACAGGTTACCAAGCTGAAGTCCAGAAAAGTTGGGAAAGACCCTGATGCTGGTAAGGACTGAAGGCAGGAGGAGAAGGGGATGACAGAGGATGAGATAGTTGGATGGCATCACCAACTTGATGAACATGATTTTGAGCAAACTTCGGGAGACAGTGAAGGACAGGGAAGCCTGGTGTGTTGCAGTCCATGGGGCTGCAAAGAGTAGGACATGAAGGAAGTGACTTAGACACATGCATCCAGGCTTCAGTCTTAAAACTGACAGGTTAGATCCTATAATCTCTGAATTTCTTCCTGTTTCCTGAGTCTCTGTGAGGACTCATTTGACAAGCAGTGAGAGGAAAGCTTTAGTATAAATTCCATCCTCTGAAATGACTTTGCTATAAAGAGGAGGCTGTAGCAGGGACTAATAGATTCATGGAAACTCTGGAGAGTCCAGAAGGGTTTTAATTAAAATGTAAATGTTGTCAACATTCAAACTCACTCCACCCTGGGAGCTGGGCCCCAGCTGCTGAGAGGGATCAGGGCATTATTTGCCACTATCAGCATAGCGTATAGTTGCCTGTATAGTTGGATGCAAAATTCTATTAGGGATCTTGACTGCATGGAACACCCATGCAAGAATGCAGGGTGTCCTCTAGTAAGCTGAATCTCTAGATTTTGAGGCTTGATTTTGAGAAAGAGCCCTGGTTCCCAAATATCTTTCCATCCCATCATGTACACATCTATACATATTTTATATATACATTTTATAAAAAAATCTTATCACTAGGGGTTCCTTTGAGTTAGGGATGGTGATCCTTTCAGATAAATAGCGAAGAAGAGGTAACATGTTTTGTTACTGGTCACTTTCTAGCTGTGCAGCCTTGGGCACAGGTCCTATTTTTTCCTTGAAAAAGTGACAAAGCTGCTTAGGCCTCTTCTCTGGGTGGCTCAGTCGTTAAAGAATCTGCCTGCAATGCGGGAGACCCAGGTTTGATCCCTGGGTTGGGAAGATTCGCTGGAGAAGGGAATGGCAAACCACTCCAGTATTCTTGCCTGGAGAACCCCATGGACAGAGGAGCCTGGCACCGAGCTACAGTCCATGGGGTTGCAAACAGTCAGACACGACTGAGCGGCTAACACTTTCACTAGGCGTGAGGGGTGCTATAATGGCCTGGTCCCTGGACTTTCCTTCTTGGGACCAAGAATCCTAGGCTTGTGCTCAGCCTTCTTCGGGTTGATGGTCTCTGGGACTTAACCCAAGTGGCAGGAGGAAATCCAAGGGCTGGAAACCAAAGGGAAGTGCCTCACAGGACAGCAGAGCCTGGCCTAGTGAAAACCAGACCGCGGAGGAGGGGACCACGGCCACGGAAGTCCCCCCTCCCCGGGGCTTCCACCACAGGGAGGAGGAAAATGAGAGCACAACCGGCGCCTGAGAACAGTGACTTCCACCACTGGTCGGGTTCTCCGTTCGCTCTACTCACTGCACCTTTTGGTGATTGTCTAATTATGGCTCATTACAGACATCAGCTTACATTTTGCAAGGTCGTAACTACAGGGGAAGGATACAATTATTATAATGAACCTTCCCCAGCCCCAGACCTTCTCCCCTCCAATCAGTCCCAAATGCCACTGCTCAAATCATTTTCCTCGCCTGCCACCTGGGCTTCCTAGGTCTCCTCTCCCGCATCCCTCTCCAAGGCCAAGGTGACAGCACAGTCCAGGGTATAGTCCTTTCTGAGGCTTGTCTCCATCAAAAGGTACTGTTCTCCCTTTTGCTTTCCCAGCTAATGAGCAGCTTTATCCCGGTGTAGCCTCTGTGGAGGGCAAGAACAGAGGACGTCAAATGGCAATGAACAGAGCCGTGGAGACTGGGTCTATGAAGGGAGAGGGGCGGGAACCAGCATGTCCCAGCCCAGCCTGGGGGTCCAGCCCACCTGCTGGCTGGAGCTGGGAAATGTGCACATACCTACGTTAGTGGCTCAGTTGTGTCCAACTCTTGGTGACCCCATGGACTGTAGCCCACTGGATTCCTCTGTCCATGGGATTCTCCAGGCAAGAATACTGGAATGGGTTGCCATTCCCTTCTCTAGGGGATCTTCCCGACCCAGGGATTGAACCCAGGTCTCCTCCATTGCAGGCAGATTCTTTCCTGTCTGAGCCACCAGGGAAGCCACCTCCTTTGAGGAAGCCCTTTGAAAGGAGGGCAAAAGGCTTCTCAAAGGCTAGACGCTGTTACAGAAACTCTAGGTCAGTGAGTTTCTGGGAGAGATGAAGGCTTGGAGCGGCCTGGTTCCACTTTCTCCTAAGTCCTTCTACCCCCAAAAAGTCATCCTAGGAAGAAATAGCTTCCCTCTTCTAAGAGCAACTTTCCAGGGAAAGGCTGATCTGTATCCAGAAAAGGGAGAGAGGGACTTGCCTCACTCCTTCCCTTCTATTGGTCAGCCTTCTTCCAGGAACAAGGTGCCTCCCTTGGAGAAGGTCAGCCACAACCCCAAGGACTCAGAGAAGGGCAGCCAGAAGGTCAAAGGTCAGGACAAATTCTTCCTTTAAGGGAACTGGTAGTTTCTCTTCCGGAAAAGAGATTCCAGGGGAACATGACAGCCAGCTGTTGTGTATGAGGGAGCAGATTTGGCCTCTGGGCCTGGAAGCAGACTCGAGACCTGCAAGTCAACCAACCATGAACTTGGCCACCTCACCAAGTAGTGAGTTCATGGATGACCAATCTTTAGGAAGGCCATAGAAGATGCTCTCTCTCTGGGTGGCAGATGATTTTTGAGGTCTCTTTAACTCTAAGTGACCCTGATGCTGGGAAATATTAAGGGCAGGAGGAGAACGGGGCAACAGAGGATGAGATGGTAGGATGGCATCACTGACTCAAAGGACAAGAGTTGAGCAGATTCCAGGATAGTGAAGGACAGGGAAGCCTGGTGTGCTGTAATCCATGGGGGTCACAAAGAGTCAGACTGGACTTAGCAACTGAACAACAATAACCACCCTAAGACTCTGTCTTTGACCCCAGGTAAAACCCCCTGGCATAGCACCTTGTATACAAGTACTCGATGTTTCCAGACTGTCAGATGGATAACATTATATTTCACAGGAAATCAGCTTTCAAGTACAGGGTAAAGACCTTCTCCAGCAAACCACCTTCTGATCAAAGGAAATGAATGCAGCTCCTAAGAAGGGTTATTGAAATCCATATAAATAGGAGTTATGTACATATTTATTTAAAGTGCAGATTCTTGGGCCCCATCCCAAATTTGGATTCAGTAGATCTCAAATGGGAAAAAGAAATCTGTATTTTAAAATAAGCTCCAGATGATTTCTATGCCTGGGATTGCCAGCCTGCACTTTAAGAAATGCAGATCTACACGAAAAAGCCCTGGGTCCTTCTGGTTCCCTGATATCAACATCATCAGAGCCACTGTTGCCTTTGAATTTCCACATCCAATTGTCCCTGAAGCTGGAAGAGATCCCCATCTCATCTGATTGAACCCCAGGAAACTCTGAGGCCAAGCAGCCAGAAGATAAAGGCGCATCTTTCGGCACGAGACTGCCCCCAAACAATACATCTGCTGTCAGAGAGAAGCTGGCCTCCAGTTCCCTGCCACATCACAGACTCGGTCCTGAGAGCTTGCCAGTCTCCTGGATGCTTCTGGCCTTGCATACTGCCCCATCCAAGGCTCCACCTGGCTCTCCCACCGGGGTTCTGTCTTTGGCTCCCGTCTTTCCCATGATCTGGGCTCCATTTCCGGCTCCATCACCTTGGCTACCCAGCCCCCCACACCTTTGGGGCTGCCCCCACTCACTTCCTTTGCCATTTTTTGCTCCAGTCCTGCAAGCAGAACCCAGCCAGAGCTCTCCCACTTGCTGGGCTGAGAAAGAAAGATGAAAGGTCTAGAATCTCATCCCCACCCTCCTTTTTCAGGCAGCTCTCCCTGCCAGTGGTACTTCCTCTCTACTCCCAACCCCTGCCAGCGTGAATGACACCGGGTCTTGTCCGGGAGGTTCTCTCTTTCAGTCCCCAAATCACTGCCAAGGGCCTGGCTGAGCCAAACCTCCCCTCCCCTCTGCCTTTTCTCTACAGGGATTGATTTGTTTAGTTTCAACAGTTTAATCTTCTCCTTCCCTTGGAGTAGGGCTGTTTTCCTCTGATCCCTGGTGGGAGGCATTCTGTATCGGACTGAATAAAGGCAGCGTGGGGGTTGAGGGGGGCGGCTGGGGGAGGAAGGTAAAAGGGGGGAAAAAAAAGAAAGAAAGAAGGAAAACATACCTCCTGGCAAAACCCAGAGCACCACTTTCACAACATCTTTCCTTGCTACATTATTTATAGCGTGACTGAAACATTTATTCCTCCCCTGCTCTTCCAAAGAGCATGGTGTTTCCACTGAGCTGTAACAAGTACAGCGAGCATTTGCTACACAACAGTGCATCCCGGAAAGTGCTGTGCTCACAGCATCCGGAGACCAGGGGCAGAGGGGCAGGGCCTGGGAAAAGAGAGGCTGAGANAGGGGGGGGGCTGGGGGAGGAAGGTAAAAGGGGGGAAAAAAAAGAAAGAAAGAAGGAAAACATACCTCCTGGCAAAACCCAGAGCACCACTTTCACAACATCTTTCCTTGCTACATTATTTATAGCGTGACTGAAACATTTATTCCTCCCCTGCTCTTCCAAAGAGCATGGTGTTTCCACTGAGCTGTAACAAGTACAGCGAGCATTTGCTACACAACAGTGCATCCCGGAAAGTGCTGTGCTCACAGCATCCGGAGACCAGGGGCAGAGGGGCAGGGCCTGGGAAAAGAGAGGCTGAGATGGTGGGTTCTCCAGGCCAATGACTAAGGGGTCTACAGGAAGCCAGGATTGCAGAGAACCACAGACCTGGACCCACAAGGGGCCTGTGGCACACTGGTAGCCAGATCAACAATGACACTCAGGACAGCACACTGGCTTCATGAGCAGGTATTTTAATTATCTCACAATTTAAATAAATCCGTACAGTTATACACTGCAGTGGGATGGAAAGGGTATGGATTTTGAACTCGGACAAATCTATGCTCCCATGCCTCTTTGGATACCTCCCTGCTGTGTGACTTGGGGCATGCCACACTATGTCTCTGAGGTTCAGTTTCCATTTCTGCAGAAATTAGGATACCCATACTCACTTGGTGTTGCTGTTTTGGAGCTTTGAGTTCATGTCTAAAAAGTACCTAGCACTTTAGGTGAATGTTACCTCAATTAACAAAACCAAGTACCCGGCACAATGCCTGCACCTAGTGGATATGCCAGAAAGATCGTCCAGTGGCTTTCTGGTTGGCAAACACTGTGAATACTCATAGGTTCGCCAGAACCATTTCCCAGCGGCTTGGTATACTGGCTAATAAGAATATACAGAGCCATGAGGGACAGCTGACACTCTCAAAGATTTCCACTCTCTTTGAAAGAAAAAGGGGAGTTTGGGGAAGAATGGATACATGTATATGTATGGCTGAGTCCCTTTGCCCCTTTGCTATTCATCTAAAACCATCACTACATTGTTAACTGTCTATACTCCAATAATAATAACAACAATAAACAGAGTAAGCCCACAGATCCATGACAGTGGAGTTCTGTATCCCCACGCATCCTGGCTTTACTTTAGCCAAGCCAGCAGCTTAACACGTCCCCTCCTGGCTGCAGTTTGCTGGGCACCTTCAGAGCTTCTGTGGGTCACTCAGTGCCCTAGGGACCTCCCTCCCAGGCCCAGTGCCCTTTTCTGCCTTGACTGATTCCTCACGCGTGAAGGAGGAGATACCGATTCCCAACCATTCTTTTTTCCCCAAAGCTTTTCCCAGTGTTTGTTCCTGTCTAGGAGCCACCTGTATGCAAACACAGTTAAAGCCACATTTATTTTTATGACTGCTTTCCTGGATAAGAAGGGATACAGGACCCAGCATCAGAAGATCCACTATTCACTAGGCATCTGACATTGGTGCAAGTAACTTAATCCTCTGGGAACAAGCTAACCACCAAACACCATTAGCATTTATTCTGTGCGAAGAGCTTTAGACACATTATCTCATTTATTCCTACACCAATCCTGGGAGGTGGATATCATTATCCCTACAGCAATCCTGGGAGGTGGATATTATTATCCCTATTTTCTTTGCTTCATTTTTCATGTATTCATCCCTTTACAAAGTCTATGACAGGCCGGAAATGGAAGCACTGATGATAAGACAGCTGTCCTCCTGGGAGCTCACAGGCCACAGGAGGAAAGGATGGCACCTCTCCACAGGGTGCTTTTCAGCCTACAAATCCCATGGGGCCAGTTCATGCCAGAGCGCATCCCCCCAGCCCCCCACCCCAGCGCCCAGCAGCTGGATGTCTCAGGAGTCTGGGCAAGCTCTCGGCAGGAACTGGCTCACACACACGGATGTGTAAAGGCGTCTTGTAAGCCACAGAGCACAGTGTGCTGTTGTTTTCTGCCTCATGATGCTGGAGTCCAGTGGGTCCTTACAAGGCTGGCCAAGTCCCCTTCTAAATGTGGGGCCCCAGCAGATGCACCCGGGAAGGCACTTGGGCCGGACCCTGAACAAGACTGGGTTCTAGGCAGAAAGAGCTGGCCCTCCCTGGCCCCTCCACCATTGCTCCGTTACTGGCTTCCATCTGACTGTAGGGCAACCTGGGCTCACACCAGGCACTGCTGCAGCTTAATGCCATCTCCTTCTGGCTGTTCCTGCTGCTTCAAAGTGTGGGGAGTAGAGAGGAGAGGAGTGTGGCTCGAACAATAGCCAACTTGCCTAAAACCCCAATGTTCGAGTTAATAAAGGAAACGAACCCATTCAGGTTAGCACTGAAATTACAGTCTCAGTTTCACTGTGAGGATAGAAGGCGGGTACTTGAGAAAGGAGCTCTGCATTGGGTCTGGTGGGGGCGGCAGGGATGGGGGTGGAGAGTGGGTCCCCTGCTGCAGACGGTAAGCCAGGGACTTTGATTTGTTTCCTCTCCTCCTTTCCAGCCACCCCTCCTCTCCAGGTCCCAGTCTGTGAATATATTTGTTTGTTTATTCCTATTGATTTCCAAAGGCCTAGGTGCCCCCAGGGCCTCTCGCTGCAGGTGTACCAAATGCAAATCCGACAATTACAGCCAATCCAGCAGCAAAGATTCCCCATAAAAGGAGAGAGCCAGAGGGCTCCCCACTAGGGAGAGCAGCCCTCAAAGCAAGCCTCTTCACTGAAGGGCAGCCTCAATGGCCCTGGCAGTACTGGCCTGGGTGGGCATATGACTGGGCAGGACCCCTGGGCAGGCTCTGAGAAGACCCTGCTGCATGTGGCTGGCTGCAGCATCTGGTCCTGGGAGGACTTCAGAGTCTCCATCTGCCTGAGCTGGGTGAGGATGAGAGATGGAGGCAGGCCGGGGCTGATGTAGCTTCTTCCAGTCCAAGCTGTCTATGTTGGCTTGCTTGTTCATTCAACAACTTTTTAAAGGACATTCTTGGTGCCATGGGGAAATACCAGTGCCCAAGACAGACAGAGATGAGATGGAGTCAATGGGGAAGTGTGTAGGGGAAGGGCTTTCCAGGCAGAACAGTCTATGCAAAGGCCCTGGGGGTGATGAAACACCCTGGTTTGACTGAGAAATTAAGAGATAGGTGTGGCTATCGCTCAATGAACCAGGAGAACTGTGGCGCAAGATGGGGTCAGAGAATGGTACGGGCCAGACCATGGGGGCCCTGGGCCCCAGAGAGACATCTGATTTAACAATGGAAGTGTCAAACTAGGGCTGATGGCCCGACCAAGCCTGTGATGCTAGACCTGCTTTAGCGGAGGGAACCTTTCTGGCCCCCAGGTCTTCAGGGACCTTTGCTTACCTTTCAGAGAGGAAAACTGAGACAGCAGTTGTGATGCATGTCACTGTAATCTTAGGTATGTTCTATGTGCCTTAACCTTATCATTTAAGATCAAACTCTCTCATTCACTGTTTTATTCTCTCCAGTAAATACTGAATAGCTACTAAGTGCAGGGCTGAAAGATAGGTGGACAGGAGGCAACCGGCAAGCTCAGCTGGATCAGGACAGGCCTTGGGTGTCACGTCAGGGAGCCTGGACTTGATTCTGAACCCTGGTGATCCTTTGAACAAAGGTTTTAAAATGAGGGAAGTGGTGTCCTTGAGTTTGAACTATACAAGGAGGTTCTGGCTGCAGCGTGGAAGTGACACAGGAGGGAAGGGGGCAGGGCACAGCCTTCGAAAGGATGACGTTAGCGATCAAGGATATGACAAAAACTGGTTAGAACCGATTCAGTCCAAGATGGTCGAAAATTTGACTTCCACTAGACTTTGAGCCTCATTATTTGCTCACTGTAATACATTAGCATATGCCAAATGATACACCCACAGGTGCCATGACAATTCCAAGGCTGACCATAAAAGGCCAAAAAGCGGGTGGTGGTTCAATTCCTAGAAATCCCCATCTCTTCCTTGAAATAATTGGAATAATCCTTCTACCTATTAGCATATGAAATTACCCAGCCCGTGAAAACGAATCATCCTGTTTTTCAGAGCCTCTTGCCTCTGAGACGGCCAACACTCTGTCTCTGAAGTGTGTACCTCCCTAAATAAACCTGTTTTCCCACCTAATTCTCAGGGCAGACCCAACTTGCCTGCATACCTGTACACTTTACGAGACTCCTATGTTAATAAATCCCACTTCTTACCTATGCTTTTGCCTCTTGTTGAATTCCTGTGACCAGGTGTGCAGTTTCAGCTGGGAGGTTGTGAATTAACACCCCCTCCCAAGCCAGAGATTGTGGGTTCAAGTCCCATCTGAAATGTGCCTGGGTTTGAGCCCCAACCAAAGGAGTGTGGTTAGAAGATTGTGGGTTCAAGTCCCAGTCTGAGGTGTGTGGCTTTAGTGGGAACTACATGGGTTCACCAAGGCTACAGTCAAAGGCCATGATGATGGGCAGCACCAATTCCTCCTGGAGGTGTTTGCCAACTCCCAGGACAGAATGAAAGCCTTGCACCTCTGCGCTAGGCTGATGGTCTGTTCCTAACTTCTAATGTATTCCTGTTTCTCATATGCCCTAATCCGATACTGCGATCCAACAGATAATCCAAGGACCTCTTTTCTTGACTTTAGAATCCACTAAAGGTTTGCGGAGAGGCACAGAGGGAGAAGGACAATGTTGACGATGAAATGAATTTGTCCTCCTGGGCACACAAGGACTAAACAGAAGGGGAGGAGCCCAGAGGACATGGTAGAGGAAGTCCGCCTGCAGTTCCTTCCTCCACGCTTCTGTCTACATGGGTAACTAAGAGCTAGCTGTACCTTGACGGTGGTACACATTTGAAAACTGTGGGGCCAATTCCCTGTGACCTGTGCCTGGCATAAGGAATGCACTTAATGCTCACACTTCAAAGCACCAATTGGGTCCACATCTTCCCCAAGAGGGATGAAGACCGGGTAACCTGAGCCAGCAGCAGCGTTTGATATGCAAATCCTCATCTCTTTAAGTTAGGTTGTTTGTGAAACAGAGAGTTAGAATCAGAGTTAAGGAATCTGAGCCTTTAGACATCACGGAGCACCACACACCCACACACTCATTTTATAAACTTGCTATAGACCTGCTACGGAGAAGGCAATGGCACCCCACTCCAGTACTCTTGCCTTGAAAATCCCATGGACGGAGGAGCCTGGTAGGCTGCAGTCCATGGGGTCACTAAGAGTCGGGCACAACTGAGCGACTTCACTTTCGCTTTTCACTTTCATGCATTGGAGAAGGAAATGGCAACCCACTCCAGTGTTCTTGCCTGGAGAATCCCAGAGACAGAGGAGCCTAGTGGGCTGCTGTCTATGGGGTCACACAGAGTTGGACACAATTGAAGCGACTTAGCAGCAGCAGTAGCATCGACCTGCTATCAGAGGCAAGCGCTTCCCTGGTGGCTCAGCACTAAAGAATCCACCTGCCAATGCAAGAGACATGAGTTCAATCCCTGGGTCAGGAAGATCCCCTGGAGAAGGAAAGGGCAAGCCATTCCAGTATTTTTGCCTGGGAAATCCCATGGACAGAGGAGCCTGGTGGGCTACAGTCCATAGGGTCACAAAAGAGTCAGACACAGCTTAGCAACTAAACAACAGCAACCAGAGGCACACTGAGCTGAAATGACTTATCCTGAGACCCTCAGCTAAAAAGGGTCTGACTCTCTTGCACTGAATGTCAGGCAGTCATGTGGAGTCTATGTTTATATTTCAGGGCTTACCTGCTGAACCCAGTGCACACATAAAATGTCTCCCAACAGCAGTCCTGGGATCTGAGAAACACATACTCTAAAAAAGCCACTTACCAAGACCCAAATGCCTTTTAACAGAGGCTGTGTACCCGGCAGCATAAGCCAGTTACCAAAGGGTTGTGCTCCAAACGCAGCCTGCCTGTCTCAGAGCCACGTCAGGGGGGAAATCAATAAGTAGTTAATCAATGGACTGATTGATCGTTTACTGCTAGTAATTAAATTTTGAGAAAGTACAAATTCTATTACACCTACAGTCAGTCAAAAGTGATACTCAGATCCTGGAACATGAAAGGAAATAAAAATAGAAGGCCCATGGCCACAGTATCAGAAAGTCAGAGAGAGGAGGGGTGGAGGTGGGGGGACTTTATTTCACAGCATCACAGGTCTTCAGAGACAAAAGAAACTTTGAGGATCATCCAATCGGATTCCTTCATTTTGGATATGAGGAACAAGGGCTCTCAGAGGTCAAGGCTGTGCCCAAGGGAACCAGCCCTTTTGTGTTAAAGGACCAGATCCGGACCTCCTGCCTCCCAGCCAAGTGCCGCTTAGGAGAAGGGCAGGCAGTCCTCGTGGCACAGTCCAGAGTGTGGAAGCAGCATCAATGCCTTGCCAGCAGCTCCTCCCTTGGGGGCACTCAGATTTCCAAGTGGCCATTTTCCCCTCACCCCAAACACATGACTTGTCCATTAACACAGAGACTCATGGAGGCACCTTGTACACCAAGGCCCTTCCTTTGGCAAAGTTGGAAGGAAAAATGCTCCCTGAACGAGGGTGTGCCGCTGAGGAAATTCAACAGTTAAGCACATGTGCATGACACAGTTTCTGTGGAGGCAATTGCAGCAACTTCAGAGCAAGCCCGCGGCATCCAGGGCAATCCCACGAGTGGACAACTCATACGGATGGACGCGCTCTGCTCTGCTTGTCAAAGGCGTCTCATTTTCTCCTACAGCCCATGGCTTTAAACATCAGGGTTCTGCATGATGCTTCCCTGTAGCCCTTAGAGTGAGCACCACTATGGGCCTGGCGTACTTGTTGAACCGATTCAGAGACTGGATGGTGTGATGGGACAAGCTTAAAGGCGATCATCCATGCCGGATGGGCAGTCTGCATGCCAGGCAGGGCGTCGAAGGCCATTTGGTTTACCTACATCTAGAGAGAGGACGTGGAAGTGGAGCAGGGGGACATCTGGGTGAACAGTGAGTTTCTGTGTTAGTGCCCACAGGCAGGTAGAAACTCCTCCAGGAAGCCGCCCTAGACTGCCCACCAGGGCCCCATCTCTCCCGACCACTTGGGCTGTACTGTGCTCGTCTATCTCCCTAGGCAGTTTTCATTGCCTGCTTCTATGGCTCTCAATGGACAAGCTGTAAACCCAAAGTACCTTTCTCCAGCCAGCCAGCAGGATTCGGAGCCCCCTTGCCCCTCGCTGCCAGTCTAAATGTGATCAAGAAAGGCAAACACATTTTTATTACTTGCTTAAGCCGAGTGGAATTAGGTAGGTAAATCTTCTGGGAGGAAAATCAATACGTTCCAAAGCCAACTATCAGTGATTTGTGAATCACCCTCTGCTTTTGTAAGATCCGTGCTGGTGTTTCTGTTTATGTTAAGCGCCTTCCTGAGACATCCTGTGTGTAGGATTCTCCGACCAGAAGCTGGGCGGCTCCCCCTGGGCAAGAATGCTGCCTCTTCCTCTGCCTTTCTCCCCATAGTGCCCGAGAGCGTTTGCACCAGGGCTTACCCCAAGTGTGGATGGCCAGATGCCCTATTTTCCTCCAGAGTCTGTCCCTACCTTCATCCTTTCTGCCCCACCCTCCTCCAACCAAATCCACCCCCGGCCCCCATGGCCAGGGTAGCAAATCAGAGAGATGAAGGATCACTGGACGTGGCCTGTGCAGTCATTGGTAACATCCAAGCTCCGCTCCCCACTAATTGGATCCGCTGCCGAGAAGAAGTCTGATTTAATCAGCCTGTGATCACCACTCGGGGGAGGGGGTGGTTGGAGAAAAGGAAGAGGCTCCCGGGCCTCGGCTTGCTCCGTTTGCTGGCCCAGCTGTGTGTGTACAATCAGCCTTTATTAACTATTACACTTCATTCGGACAGCTGCCTGGGGAGAGCATCGATTCATTCCCCAACCTTTTAGGCTGCCCTGGAACTCGGTGTTTTCATTTATTTATCTCCTATTTCCGTGCACTTTCACAAAGTTAGACCGGGACTGGGAAGGCGGTGCCAAGAAACAGATTCAACTGGAAGCGTATACTCCACTTTCTTCCCTTAAACTCCTTCCTTTCCTTGAGTCTCACCCATGTGGTGGGTTTCCCTCAATCCCCTCACCTTGCCAGCCCTAAATAGGAGGTTCTCCACAGAAAGAAGGAAGGATGGCACTTCCATCCAGGGCAATTTACTTTGTCAATGTTCTGTGTGGATGCCAGTCTGCCCCATCCACTCTGACTCACGCCCATGCGTGTGCAAGGCCGTGGGCAGTGCCTGGCACAAAGCTGGGGCTCCCTCCTGAGGCTTCCCAGTCAAGCCTGCCTCTGCGGATGGGGCCTCCTAGGCTGGAAGTGGGGTGCAGTTATTCCTGACTACAGGATATTTTAGGTTCTCCGTGGAAGGGGAGGCGGGAGTCGTAGCCCCACTTGATGGCAAGGTGAGAGGATTACAGGTACAGGTGTCTCTGATGGGCCAGATAGAGCTGACACGGTTGTCTCAGTGAACCGGACCCCCAGTGGCAAGCACGCCTTGTCTTCATGCTCTGTGCCACCCGGCCCATGTGCTAAGCCTCTCTTGGATACACACTCTTGTTCAGTGGTGGCATGCAGAATCTTTAGTTATGGTATGTGAGCATGCAGGATCTAGCTTCCCGACCAGGGATCAAACCCCAGATCCCCTCCATTGGGAGCTCAGAGTTTTAGCCACTAAACCACCAGGGAAATCTCCCTCCCTTGGATATTAATGGGATACTCACCAAGGTAGTGTCCCCACACTACTGGGTGCATGTTATTGCAGCCCAGTTACCCCCATCTAGATCCAGGAGCCCCACCCTCCACAGCCACTGTCTCT
>SJYX01008751.1:47028-178443 GCA_006410675.1 Oreotragus oreotragus | reverse complement strand
GAAGCCCCACTTTCTTTTGAGTGCATTGAAAAGGGGTGATTACACCTACAGAGGGCTGAGCGGGTAGCACAAGAGAAACAAGATACTCAAAGTCCACAAAGAAAAGGCACTTGAAATCTCTTCTGTGTCCTCTGAGTTCCTAAGCTGCTCCCTGCCATGTGACTTTCGGGCAAATTAGATGATCTCGCTGAACCTGTATTTCTACACTTGGAAAATGGAGCAAATCGGCCCTGGCTGCTTGCCCTAGGTGGGTATTTACGACCAGAGGAGATGATAAGCGTATAGATTTGTGGAATGTCAAGTATCTTATCGGGTGGACAGCGGAATGGTTAAGAGAACAGATGCCAGAGCCAGATGCCTAGGCTCCGGTCCTGACGGTGCTCTTGCCCAGCTGTGTGGCCTTAGGTAAGTTTTTGCCCATTCTGTGCCTCACACTTCACTTCTGTACAATGAAGATAATAAGAGCCACATTCCTCCCAAGGCTGCAGACTTGATGAGTTGTTAGACATGAAGGACACAGAGTAGCTTTTGTAATTACCGACGTGGACAGACCATCTCACTGTGCTGCTCTCAAAACACACATTCACAGCGTGGCAAGGCTCTGGACACTTCTAAACATATCACAAAATATCAGAGTTGAACTCTGTACCCCTGGCCAGGCAGGGGCCGTCTTTTTTTGTTCAGCCCGGCTCCAAGTCTGCAGTCAGACTTGTGGGAGGAAACCTTTCCTGGATGAGATCACTAAACAGATGCGTCTGGCCATGAGGCTGGTTTTCTAAGTACCAGTCCCCCCTCACTCCCCAGCAGAGAAGCTGGAGGAGCCCAGGCATCGCTCCTCGATTGGTGTAAAGGTCAGCTATTGACATCAGCTCTCATCCCTCCCCAACCAGTAGCCCTGAAAGTAACCCACAGACTCTCAGTTGCCCAGTTCAGTCTTTATCTTATCAATACTTGCTCCTGGTAAAATGCAAACTGCATCAAACGGTTGACTCTCCTGATTATGATTCTGTCTCCATGCTGAGTGATCCCTGCTCCAGGGACATCTCTTTACGAGTGGAGGGCTAGGGGTCTGAGGGAGGGACCAGGAAGTAGAGGTGGAAATAGGGTTTTGAGTTGCGATTCTGCTAATGGGTTCCAAACTCACCAGATTTTCTCATTATAAAGTTCATGATGATTGAAACGATAAAATAGAGCAGAGAGCCAAGGGAAGGACTGGCAATAGTATTGCAAGTTGGCAAAAAAAAAAAAAAATCACTGCTATTAATAGTTTTGATTACGAGGAAAAAAAATTGTCAGGGAGGAAGGGAGAAAAAAGTGACACCATTACACCACTAGATAGTAGAGTTTTATGAATCAAACCTTACAAAAGGGGCTAGGAAAGAGGTTGGACCAGGGTTAGGAAAACTCTTCTGCTGGTCAATATCTTAACCCTGCATTTCAATGCAAGTACCTGCAACAACTGTAGGGCACCAAATGGGTCTTTTTTCCTAGTCCCATGGCCCCAGGCACAGCGTGCCCCCAAACCCACTTTTCACAGTCTGGGCCCCTCTCCCCCAAAGGAACCAAGGGTTGTGTTTCCACAGGTGTTCAGATGGGGGCCGTTCCCAAGACCTGCCCTTCTGTGCTGCCCTCAGTTGCTGCTCCCCCCAGGCACCCTCCATTATGGGTGCCCGGGAAGGCCTGGAGCTGTCTGGAGGGACCAGAATCTGCTCAGCAGACGTCCTGTCAAATGAGCAGCCCACGGTGGCGGTTCACTTCACAAAGCCAGAGAGCAGGGCAGAACTAGACTCCCCACAGGGCAGCACCCAGGGCCACAGGCTTCCCAGCAGGCCCAAGGCCTCAGTCACTGAGAAGCAGAGGCATGTGGGTAGGCTGTGAGCTCTGCCCAGTCCGGCCAGTCCCCTGCCCCAGGGACTCCGCTATCCAAAGGAAGGCCGATTGTGAAGACAGGGTTGACCCATTCTGCTTGAGAGGCAGGTTGCAAAGCACTGACCAGTGGAGTACTCTTGGCTCCATCATTTCATCTTTCCAGGTCTTGGTTTCTTCACATCTGCCAAGAAGGTCTGAACTTGAACATCAAGTCTCCTTTCTGCTCTAACAACCCAAATGCATTACCATACTCCAGAGGGTCAGTAGTAAAGAATCTGCCTGCAAGGCAGGAGACATGGGAGATGCCGGTTCGATCCCTGGGTTGGGAAGATCCTCTGGAGGAGGAAATGGCAACCCACTCCAGAATTCTTGCCTGGAAAAACCCATGGACAGAGGAGCCTGGAGAGCTACAGTCCATAGGGTCTCAAAGAGTCAGACACAGTCAAGCAACTGAGCAGGAGCAGATTAACAAAAACAGGATGTTTCCCATGGTCTCATAATTGCCTGCAAAGCCCAGAGCTGAGCATCGCAGGACAAGTGCATTCTAAGGAGAGGTCCTAGGCTCTCCATGAGGGGCTTGCTTAGGGGTTGGGGGGGCTGGCCCTGAGGCTCTGGGCTCCTCCTTGCTCCTGCCTGGGAAAGTAGCAAAAACTTCCAATGAGATGACAGAATGGGGGTCTCTCTGAAGAAAGAGGAGCACTCTGTGGGTCTCTGCATGTGTCTGAAGACTACATCTCACCCATGGTCTGAGTGAGGGGTTTGTGAATCCAGGCAGCCCTGAGAATCTGGGGGTGGATGCGGGGGGAGTTCAAAGCGAACTAGACATGAATTCTAGGATTGCAGGCAGGGGCTGGTGATGACCCTGGCCCAGGGCAGAGGCAGCAGAGAAGATTCTGGAGGGCTGCCGTGGAGGCTCGGGGCTTCTGCTTATTGAGGGGTCCTTAGGCACTATGGAGGGCCCAAGGGACCATTACCAGGGCTCGTTTTTCTTAAGCACCTCCTATGGGTCAGGCTCTGTTCCAAGAACCTTACACACAGAATCTCACCTAAGCATCACACTAAGAAGATACTGCTATTAACTCCATTTTAGAGATAAGGTAACTGAGGCTCAGACAAGGGCAGGGACTTGCTTAAGGAAATTGAGGGACTGAGCATCTGGTTGGTGTGAGAACCCAGGCATCCTTGCTCCTGAGCCCTGTTGGTACCCTCCCTGCTGCTCTGCTCCCCTGAGGAACTGGCCTAAAGAAAACTGCTCCCCAGAACTGCCAGCCGGGGCCAAGGGAAAAGGCTGCGGAGCACGTCTAGAGCAAGTGCTAAGGAGGATGCAGGAGACATCGGCCTTAAAGGCTAAGGAGGATGCAGGAGACATCGGCCTTAAAGGTCAAGGAGGATGCAGGAGACATCGGCCTTAAAGGCTAAGGAGGATGCAGGAGACATCGGCCTTAAAGGTCACCACCTGCATGGGGGAAGGACGAGGTGCTAGTGGCCCCAGAGAACTGTCCCCAGAGAATTCACGGAGTCATCTGCGAGGGAGGGGGCGTTGCAGGGGCGAGAGCAGCAGCCCAGTAAGTGACGCGACCCGTTAGTGCATTCCTTGCCTCCCTCCCTCAGTGAAGCCAGGAGTGTGCAAAAACAGTTCATCCCACCTTTTCCCTGGGGGTTGCCCGGTCCAGGTGGGGCCCAGGCTTCGAGGCAGGAGGAGAGGAGAAGCCTTGATGAATGACACACTGAAGTTTTGACTGAGACTCATGAACAAATATTCACTGATCATCTACAATGTGTAGAAACTCTCTCAGGTCCTACAACAGTAAGGCAAATGGACAATATCTCTGTCCTCTTGGGGCTTACCACCCAGGGGAGGGAGTGAAAAAAGTAAATGAAGGAGTAAACACTGTGTGTGTCGATGGAGTTTAGTATGAGGGTGGGGCAAGGGCTGGGCAGGGAAAGTGCGGGTGGGGAGGGGTTGTTACTTTATAGAGGGGTGAGAGAAGGCATTTCTAATAACTCCTGATATTTTAGAGAGTCCCGAAGGCAGTGAGGGAGTGAGGCTTGGGGATATCTGGCGGAAGGAGGGCCAGAGGCCAGCGCGAACCCCATGTCAGACACAGTGAGGAGCTACGGTGCTGGGACAGGGCGTGGGGAGGGTGGGAACAGGTGAAGGTGGTCAGATAGAGCAGGGCTGGGGTCTGCAGGCAAGGACTTCAACTTGGACTCCGAATGAGAGGGAAGCGTTAGAGGGTTTTAAGTGCGGGAGCAACTGGAGATTTTAATACTAGAAAGCTAGAGAGCAGAAATCTCTCATCGGCCGAGATGTCGTGCAGAGAAGGAAAATGTAACAGAGCAGGTTGGAAGGGCAGAGGTGGGGAAAGAAAATCAAGTGATTTCCTGACTACACTCTGAGTCCAGCCTGTTCAATAAAGTGAAGATGTTAGCACTGATTGATGTGGTTCTGAGAAGGCTTTTCAGCAAATCTTTACTGTGCACTTCTTGGTACCAGGCAGTGTATTGAGTATTTACACTTCCTGTCTCATTGAATTATAACACTGAGAAGTAGGGGATAGCTCCCCCCTCCCCTCCCATTTCACAGATGAGCACAGTGAGACTCAGAGGCATGAAGTGCAGGATTCAAGGCAAGGTCACCTGCAGCCAAAGCTAGCACACACGGGAGAGACCTTCAGATGGATGGGAGGACCGCTTCTGGATCTACACCAGGGCAGAGACAGGGTCACTGCCACCCCACCGCCGACGTGCGGTCTGGCTGCTCTTTGCTGCTCAAGGCTAGGCAGGAGCAGAGGGAGAGCTCCAGGCGTTATTAGACCTGTGGCAGGGATAGGGCCCTGGTGGGCACCAGGATTCACGAACCAGGTCCCGGCCTCTAGCAAAGGTGTCAGGGGTCAGAGCTGCAGGAGGGGGCTCAGTTGTGGGCACCAGGAAAGGGCAGTCACCTTCCTCCCTGAGAGGATCAGGGAAAACCTCCAAGAGGGGGAATACTTGAGAACACCTTGAGATTAGGCCACATTAAAAAAAAAAAAAGTATGGATATGTACATATAACTAAACCATTTTGCTGTAAAGCAGAAATTAATACAACATTGTAAGTCAACTCTACTTCAGTTAAAAAATATATATATTGGTAAGAAAAAAACTGGTAACTACCCAACAGCTGTTCTGAAATCTTGCTGCCGGTGGGTGATGGGTACTTTATCTGGACCTTGATGAGCAGTCATGCCCCCATGACCTTGGCCATGCCCCTCACCCCCAAAGTCCCATCTACGCCAGGGACTCCTCCCTGTCTGGTTGTCCTTGTGGGAGTCCTGGGTCTCTGTGCCCGACACCTTCACCTTCTCTATTGTCTGGGCCCAAAGCCCATTCTACCGTAATCTACCTAATGCAATCTACGGAAAACCTGCCTGAGCTCTTCTGGATCTGAGGACAACAGCAGAGGCCTGTGGACTCACCAGCTCATTCTGCAGAGGGAAGCCAAGCTTCACAAACTTCTCCAGGGAGAATGGTTACCAGGTGCTCACCATGAAGACTGTCCCCACCAATGGCTGTAAAGGGTTTTGAAGCTGGATCGGAGTCCCTCCTCTCCATGACACAGACGCGCAAGGGATGGTGAGGCTGGCAAGTTACATTTCATAATCCTCTGGATACGGACAGTCCTCACCCGGCAAGAGCTCTCAGTGCTGGACTCCATCCATTCACTCTCAGCATCTCAGCTAACCTGTCTGGGCCTCCCGCATCCCTCGCTCATCCCGCAGGTGAACATGCCACCATCTTAAGGCTGAAGGCAGGAGTCTGACCACGTGGGGCACTTGGGCACTGGCTCAGCTCTACCGCCTGGCGTTCTTTCTCCCACCATCTTCCTGAACTAAAAGGGCATACTGCGCAAATGAGACCCGAACCAGAAAACCCAAATGACTCGTCCCAGAGCACACTGCCAGCAAGAACCAGAACCAGCGTCTAACCCCCGAGCCAGTGGGCCCCCATCTGGGGAGCCCCCAGCTGCCACTTCCCACACAAGTTCCCCTCAGACCCCCTCAGTAAGCACAAAGTGCAGAAGTCTTCCTGGAGGGGGGCTCTGAGAGCTGCAGAGGCCTCCCAGGGATCTAGAAAGTTCTCCCCACCAAGGCACGGAAGCAGGGTCCCAGGGCTGAAAGGGACTTTCCGGTTTACTGTTGGGAATCGTCTGGGATGCGTGGGTGGTGACGCAGGCCGGAGTCGGGAACCAGGCAGCTGACCGCCCTGCCTTGTGCTCAACCTCACCGTGCGGCCGGGCTGTAGCTACACGCCTCCATCTCTCTGTGGGACCACCAGAGCTGTCCTGTCCCTCCCTCGTGCTTTGCAAATCCACCTGAAGAGGGGAAAAGTCGAGCAGGGCACCTAGAGAGGGTCTCACAGCTCAGACAGCCCAGCCTGCCCCACCGGGCGGGTCCTCTGGGGCCCCTCCCCTCCAAAGGAGCATGGGCGGGGCTTGTAGCAGTTGAGAATGGTCAGGAGACTTTATTTATTTATCCTTCCTGAGAAGGATCTCAGGAACTGACCAGCTCCGGGAGTAGAAGGGTCAGGAAGATGAAGCCCACAGGGTAACATGGAGAGGGGGCACTGTCCCAGGGGGGCTCTGCTCTCTGATTTCTCTTCCATCCTCCTTCTGAGACCAGTTTGTCATTCGACATTTTCTAGACCGGAGGTGAAAAACCCACACAGATTCAGACCTGCCCTTCTCTTTCCCTCCCAGGACCTTCAGTCTTTGCTAACACCCAGCAACCCCTCTGCAAATGGATGGGCCTGGTGGAATCATCAATGCCTCTGGGTCTTGTCACACAACAGTGTGGTCCTTGGACCTGCCACACCTGGGAAGCTTGTTAGAAACACAGAACCTCAGACCTCTCCCGAGAAAGCAAGTGACCATCATCTGCATGATCCCCAGGTGCACTGAAGTTCAGGGAGCCTTGCTGGGCTGTGGGCACACAGGCTTCCCCAGTTTGAAGAACCCCCTGGCTGGACCACAGGACAATGAGGTCCTGCAGAACCTAGGAAAGCAAGCACCCCTTCCCTTTCACAGACTGTACCAAGCCAGGCCCCCTGGATGTGTGTGTGAGAGGATTTCAAGTTGAGGCAGGAAAAAAAAATCTCTTGACTTGCTGGGCTGTTATTGAATTTCTTTTTTTTTTTTTTTTAATTTGCAGAGTTGTGATGGCTGATCAGAGCCCACCTTCTCCTTCAGTTTCTCCCCCACCCCACCCCCAGCATCCTCCCCACTTTCCCTCTAAAAAGAAAACAGAAAACCCACGTGAGGACTTTATGAATGGATACCATTTCTTTAATTAATTTAATACATGAATCCTTGGGCTTTTTCTTTACTGCCTCCTTGGGAATCCTCCTAAGGCATCAGCCAGAACCACAAATACCCACATAAAACCCTTTGGCTCACAAGAGCCTCTTCTATTAATATCACCACAAATTCATAGAATTATTTAAGCTCCTAACTGGCCACCCAGCTTCCACCATCCCCACTTGGGCACTGCTGTGAGCTTTTGAAGGCCAAGGCTTCATCCTCCAGGGGCCCCTCATCACCTACAGAGTGGGTCTCAGTGAGGGCGAGCCCCTTCCTCTTGGGTAGGATTTGGAAACTGGGGTGTTTTGGTTGTCACAAAGACAGGGTGTCTGGGTGTTAAGGGTCACCCCTCAAATGCTGGCGGTGCCCCATGGAGAAAGGTGTGAGAGGAGGTTGCTGACCCAGCCTGTCCTGTGTCTTTCTAGTCCGGTCTCCCCATGACTTTTGTCTGCCCCCCACCTCTGCTGCCTTCCTGCTTTCCCATCTGCTCCAGCCGTGAGCCTGAACCTGAAGGTTCCCTCACAGGAACCACTCCCTCCCGCTCCCCCGAAAGCGTCTCCACCCTCCCCGCTGGCCCTGAAAGTTCCTCTTCTTTCTCCTTCAAGATCCCGCACAAACGCCACCTCTCAGGCCCCTGGTTAAGCAGGACTTTTCAGTGTGTGTATGAATTTCAGCTGAAGCCAAACTCTGAACACAACAGGTGACAAGAACTCCCACATCCTAATGAGAGGCGACAGACCTTCCTCTGCAGACCTCCTTGCAACCAGGCAGACAGGATGTACGCAGTAACCCTGACCCAGAGCCCCCCTCCAGTTCACATGTCAAGGCTGGAAAGGGTTTCTTTCAAGAGAGTGATGGCTGGTATGAGTTCTACAGTGTTCTCTTTCCCTATGGGGGCAACAAGGAGAATGCACCCCTTACCCCAACCCTAACCCTAACCAACACCAGAAAGCCCCCATGAGCTGCAGAGTTCTGGAAGGAGTCTGATCCATGACCCAGAGACTAGGGGTGACGGATGGGCTTGCAACAGGCATGTGCCTCTCCCAGGGAAGAGTCTGAAGGCTCAAGGCTACCTGGAGTAGCCATGGAGGGAAGCGGGAGGGGAGACAGCTCCCTGAGCAGGCTTCTCTGTCCTTCCCCACTGTCTCCTCTGTTTCTCAGATGAGGATACTGAGGCTCAAAGCAGAAGGCAACTTGTCCAAGATCCCATTGTTATTAAACGGCTGAAATGGAAATCAGACCCATACTTACTCCCCATCATGCCCCAATAACTCTCCATCCTTTGGAGAGGACGTGTCCTTTTTCTAGATGGTCCACTCACCAACTCATTCATTTAGTCTCATTCCATTATTCCATCAGTTAAGACGTATTTATTGACCACCAGCTATGTTATTTGTTTGACCAATTTGTAGCTTATCCTGCCCCAATAAGAATTAGAAGCAGCTTACGAAGACAACTATACTATCATGACCTCTGATGACATGATGGATGATGTATGAAATGAGGGGATGCTGACCTTTTGAATGGCCAGGACAATTGCACTGAGGCCAGAGCATGACTGGTCCCCAGGACATCCAGGCCTAGATCACTCCAAAGATCAACAGAAGCTGGACTGCATTGCTTCTAAGTGAAAAAGCAACGGGCCTACTGTGTAAAGCATACATCAAGTATGTGGATCCCTTTGGAACATAGTGATGAAAGCCTGGGCTCAGTTATTCAGAAGTCATCAACATCCCTTCAAAATCAGCAAAGTACATTGACGTGCATTTCTGTCTTTGAGTCTCCTAATAACTCAGTAAGGAATGGAAGGTCAGAGAGAGAAGTGACTGGCCTAAGACCACACAGCCGACAGGCTACAGAGGCATCTGCCGCCAGGCCCTTTCCTGTAGAGCACAGGAGTTAAGTACGTGGACACCAGGGCCAAACTGCCCAAGTTCATGTTCTGGATCCACTACTTAAAAGCTGTGTGACTTTGGGAAAGTTACTCAACCTCTCTATTTCCCCATACAGAACATGGGGGGAAATAAGGTACCTCTCAGAAGTGAGCACTGCACGTATGAAGACTCCTGGCTGGCATGAGGAATCAGAAAAATGTTTGCTTCTATTACCTGATCACACAGCTGGCTATCACCTGTCCATTACCCCCATCAAAGTCCCAATCGGGGCTTCAAAGAAGGACAGAAGGGTGGACACCAGTGCACACAGCTGCATATATGCTGTTGGTACCCTCGAGCCAGACAACAAGAACTTTCTCATCCATCCTTGCCTTCTCTCCCAAGGAATGGACAACAGGCAACACACCCTTAGGAGGATTTTTCTTCCCATGAACGCCATCCCAACGTCAATCCCTTTCTCCTGGGTCATGGATGTGCCGATTCATTTCTGAAAGGGGGTGGGCCCTCTCCCAGTCCCTGTGCCCACGGCAGGGCTCAGACACGGGGAGCGTTCAAGTAGACACACCACACATGGAGCTCTGTCCTGACCTTTCCCTTGCCTCCCTCACTGCCAGCCAGCGCCTCCATCAGGATCTGCCTCTCCCTCCTACACAGAAAGCTAGGAAACCCATCGAAACTTGCTTTCAGCTGGGAACGAACTGTTCACACACTTTGTTAATGGACAAAAAGAGAAAGGGGGTGTGTGGGGTGACAATGCCAGCATATCCAATCCATTTAACTAAATTATACACGGAGACTCGGCGTTAACCAGGAACAGGGTGGAGGGGAGGGATGGAGTTTTATTAAGAAAAGACCAGGTTCGGAAGAGGGTGGCCCATTCTGTCTTGGTGCTGGTTTTTCTATGCTGATAAGATGTCTCTGTGTAATTTAAAATGTATTACTGAATGTTAAACACTTTTAGTCAATAATGTGAAATTGAAGGGTATTTGTGTGAGAGCTTGAGAACAAATACAGAGCTCAGCGCTGAGTGAGTTACCCTCTCTTTATATATTGCTGGGACTTGCTGAGTGCTCAGATCTTTAGCCAAAGGGTGGGATTGGAATTTGCTTGCCTAATTGTAATTCTTTAGGAGGGGAAGAAGGCTCAAAAATTCACTCCCAGTGGAGGTCAAGACCAGTCCAGCCAGCACCCAGAGTACGTCACAGGGAATGTGGCAATGGAGCTGGTTCCCCCAACGAAAGGGAGGTATTTAGGGATCTCCAAGAGGCTTCCTTCAATCTCTCAACATTAACTGATGTCACACACTGGGCAATATAACTGTGGGAGAAATTGTAGGCATCAGGATTTCAGAGTTTGAAGGAAACTTGGGGATCATTCAGTCTGGCCCTTTTCTAATGAGGAAAGTGAAGCTCAGGGAGGTTGTATGACTTCGACAAGGTCATCCAAGATGTGAATGGCCAAAGGTAGGATCCAGGCCTTCTGGTGCCCAGGCAGCGCTCTTTTCATCACCCCACCTCTCTCTCATCCCCACCTTTTCTGGTCAGGTCAGTGACTACCAGGGTCATGCGCATGCAGAGTTGAGTTCAGGCAGAGTGATGGAGCATTCATGACCCCAGGGGCAGGTCTGAGGCCCCATCACCTCCAGCTGCAGGGCCTGTGGTAGGATGCAAGCCTGCTGCCCGAGGGGATGAGATTTCTGGATAGGCACCTACAGATGCTCGGGACAAGGAAATGGCAACCTACTGCAGTACTCATGGAGCTCTTGTGAGCTCTGAGTTCCCCAAGAGAGACAGAAAGCATGTCCACCTGGGTGGCACCTCCACCTCTCTAAGTCTCCCCTGATCTGCCCTGCTGCCAAGGCTGTGACAAGGTAGCTATGAACGGGATGGTCTTGGAAGTTGCACAGCCAGGTCATGGTGAAGGAAGACGCTGATGGCTAGCAGTGGTATGACGAGCACCCCATGGGCAGCGAGCCTGGACACTTTGAAATCATCTCAAGCTTTACTTTTGGAAAGCAGGACCTAGGGAGAACCAGTCCCCTAAAGATGTGCTGTGACCTCTTTCCTTGAGACCAGGAGGGATTTTTCCAGTGGTGGATTCTCTATTTGCAGCTGTATCTGTCCTGCTGGCCAACGAGCATGCTTAGAGGCAATAGCTTGCTGAGACAGGGCTAGGGAGAAGCTGAGACCCAGAATCAAGGCTCCAGGCTCCCTTCCCCACACCACAGGGGTGCCAGCTCCTGGCCTGAGGCTTGCAAGGCAGGCTGAACTGAGCCTGACTCTGAAAGGCAGCCTGGGATGGGGGAGAGCAGGGGTGGGGGAGGGAACAGTTGGCTTACTCCTGGAGCTGGAGGAAATCCCCCACGCTGACCTGCCCCTCACATTGGCAGAGGTGCAGTAAAAGGGCTCATACAGCCCTTCATGAGGATCAGGCGTGAGCAGCTTATAGAGCACAGCATGGCATGGACTGGGTTCAACCCTGCCTTTTGGGAAAAGAGTAACTGGGCGCGATTATGCCGCTGATGGAGCCGAGAACACAGCCCATTTCGGGGCTATTCCCCAGCCTCTGCACCGGGGTCCCTGTCTCCCTCTGCAGGGGCCCCATTATGAGCTCCTCTGAAACTTGGTGTCTCCTTTCTGAGCCAAGTTCTCCCCCCGCCCCCCGCCCACTGCCTGTGGCCAGTTCAGAATCCTTCAGGGGTAAATGACTGTAGAGCCTTCCAGTAGCCTCTCTTGGGAGCACATGGGTGCACAGTGAATTCAGAGTTTTAAGGATGAGGCAGACATATACCTTGGAGAAGGAAATGGGAACCCACTCCAGCATTCTTGCCTGGAAAACCCCATGGACAGAGGAGCTCGGCGGGTCACAGTCCGCAGGTTTGCAAAAGAGTCAGACATCACTTAGTGACCAAACAACCACAAGCATATGCCTAGGGATGGAGAGAGAAGCAGTGTGGCAAGGCCAAGGCTTCATCCTCCAGGGGCCCCTCATCACCTACAGAGTGGGTCTCAGTGAGGGCGAGCCCCTTCCCCTTGGGTAGGATTTGGAAACTGGGGTGTTTTGGTTGTCACAAAGACAGGGTGTCTGGGTGTTAAGGGTCACCCCTCAAATGCTGGCGGTGCCCCATGGAGAAAGGTGTGAGAGGAGGTTGCTGACCCAGCCTGTCCTGTGTCTTTCTAGTCCGGTCTCCCCATGACTTTTGTCTGCCCCCCACCTCTGCTGCCTTCCTGCTTTCCCATCTGCTCCAGCCGTGAGCCTGAACCTGAAGGTTCCCTCACAGGAACCACTCCCTCCCGCTCCCCCGAAAGCGTCTCCACCCTCCCCGCTGGCCCTGAAAGTTCCTCTTCTTTCTCCTTCAAGATCCCGCACAAACGCCACCTCTCAGGCCCCTGGTTAAGCAGGACTTTTCAGTGTGTGTATGAATTTCAGCTGAAGCCAAACTCTGAACACAACAGGTGACAAGAACTCCCACATCCTAATGAGAGGCGACAGACCTTCCTCTACAGACCTCCTTGCAACCAGGCAGACAGGATGTACGCAGTAACCCTGACCCAGAGCCCCCCTCCAGTTCACATGTCAAGGCTGGAAAGGGTTTCTTTCAAGAGAGTGATGGCTGGTATGAGTTCTACAGTGTTCTCTTTCCCTATGGGGGCAACAAGGAGAATGCACCCCTTACCCCAACCCTAACCCTAACCAACACCAGAAAGCCCCCATGAGCTGCAGAGTTCTGGAAGGAGTCTGATCCATGACCCAGAGACTAGGGGTGACGGATGGGCTTGCAACAGGCATGTGCCTCTCCCAGGGAAGAGTCTGAAGGCTCAAGGCTACCTGGAGTAGCCATGGAGGGAAGCGGGAGGGGAGACAGCTCCCTGAGCAGGCTTCTCTGTCCTTCCCCACTGTCTCCTCTGTTTCTCAGATGAGGATACTGAGGCTCAAAGCAGAAGGCAACTTGTCCAAGATCCCATTGTTATTAAACGGCTGAAATGGAAATCAGACCCATACTTACTCCCCATCATGCCCCAATAACTCTCCATCCTTTGGAGAGGACGTGTCCTTTTTCTAGATGGTCCACTCACCAACTCATTCATTTAGTCTCATTCCATTATTCCATCAGTTAAGACGTATTTATTGACCACCAGCTATGTTATTTGTTTGACCAATTTGTAGCTTATCCTGCCCCAATAAGAATTAGAAGCAGCTTACGAAGACAACTATACTATCATGACCTCTGATGACATGATGGATGATGTATGAAATGAGGGGATGCTGACCTTTTGAATGGCCAGGACAATTGCACTGAGGCCAGAGCATGACTGGTCCCCAGGACATCCAGGCCTAGATCACTCCAAAGATCAACAGAAGCTGGACTGCATTGCTTCTAAGTGAAAAAGCAACGGGCCTACTGTGTAAAGCATACATCAAGTATGTGGATCCCTTTGGAACATAGTGATGAAAGCCTGGGCTCAGTTATTCAGAAGTCATCAACATCCCTTCAAAATCAGCAAAGTACATTGACGTGCATTTCTGTCTTTGAGTCTCCTAATAACTCAGTAAGGAATGGAAGGTCAGAGAGAGAAGTGACTGGCCTAAGACCACACAGCCGACAGGCTACAGAGGCATCTGCCGCCAGGCCCTTTCCTGTAGAGCACAGGAGTTAAGTACGTGGACACCAGGGCCAAACTGCCCAAGTTCATGTTCTGGATCCACTACTTAAAAGCTGTGTGACTTTGGGAAAGTTACTCAACCTCTCTATTTCCCCATACAGAACATGGGGGGAAATAAGGTACCTCTCAGAAGTGAGCACTGCACGTATGAAGACTCCTGGCTGGCATGAGGAATCAGAAAAATGTTTGCTTCTATTACCTGATCACACAGCTGGCTATCACCTGTCCATTACCCCCATCAAAGTCCCAATCGGGGCTTCAAAGAAGGACAGAAGGGTGGACACCAGTGCACACAGCTGCATATATGCTGTTGGTACCCTCGAGCCAGACAACAAGAACTTTCTCATCCATCCTTGCCTTCTCTCCCAAGGAATGGACAACAGGCAACACACCCTTAGGAGGATTTTTCTTCCCATGAACGCCATCCCAACGTCAATCCCTTTCTCCTGGGTCATGGATGTGCCGATTCATTTCTGAAAGGGGGTGGGCCCTCTCCCAGTCCCTGTGCCCACGGCAGGGCTCAGACACGGGGAGCGTTCAAGTAGACACACCACACATGGAGCTCTGTCCTGACCTTTCCCTTGCCTCCCTCACTGCCAGCCAGCGCCTCCATCAGGATCTGCCTCTCCCTCCTACACAGAAAGCTAGGAAACCCATCGAAACTTGCTTTCAGCTGGGAACGAACTGTTCACACACTTTGTTAATGGACAAAAAGAGAAAGGGGGTGTGTGGGGTGACAATGCCAGCATATCCAATCCATTTAACTAAATTATACACGGAGACTCGGCGTTAACCAGGAACAGGGTGGAGGGGAGGGATGGAGTTTTATTAAGAAAAGACCAGGTTCGGAAGAGGGTGGCCCATTCTGTCTTGGTGCTGGTTTTTCTATGCTGATAAGATGTCTCTGTGTAATTTAAAATGTATTACTGAATGTTAAACACTTTTAGTCAATAATGTGAAATTGAAGGGTATTTGTGTGAGAGCTTGAGAACAAATACAGAGCTCAGCGTTGAGTGAGTTACCCTCTCTTTATATATTGCTGGGACTTGCTGAGTGCTCAGATCTTTAGCCAAAAGGTGGGATTGGAATTTGCTTGCCTAATTGCAATTCTTTAGGAGGGGAAGAAGGCTCAAAAATTCACTCCCAGTGGAGGTCAAGACCAGTCCAGCCAGCACCCAGAGTACGTCACAGGGAATGTGGCAATGGAGCTGGTTCCCCCAACGAAAGGGAGGTATTTAGGGATCTCCAAGAGGCTTCCTTCAATCTCTCAACATTAACTGATGTCACACACTGGGCAATATAACTGTGGGAGAAATTGTAGGCATCAGGATTTCAGAGTTTGAAGGAAACTTGGGGATCATTCAGTCTGGCCCTTTTCTAATGAGGAAAGTGAAGCTCAGGGAGGTTGTATGACTTCGACAAGGTCATCCAAGATGTGAATGGCCAAAGGTAGGATCCAGGCCTTCTGGTGCCCAGGCAGCGCTCTTTTCATCACCCCACCTCTCTCTCATCCCCACCTTTTCTGGTCAGGTCAGTGACTACCAGGGTCATGCGCATGCAGAGTTGAGTTCAGGCAGAGTGATGGAGCATTCATGACCCCAGGGGCAGGTCTGAGGCCCCATCACCTCCAGCTGCAGGGCCTGTGGTAGGATGCAAGCCTGCTGCCCGAGGGGATGAGATTTCTGGATAGGCACCTACAGATGCTCGGGACAAGGAAATGGCAACCTACTGCAGTACTCATGGAGCTCTTGTGAGCTCTGAGTTCCCCAAGAGAGACAGAAAGCATGTCCACCTGGGTGGCACCCCCACCTCTCTAAGTCTCCCCTGATCTGCCCTGCTGCCAAGGCTGTGACAAGGTAGCTATGAACGGGATGGTCTTGGAAGTTGCACAGCCAGGTCATGGTGAAGGAAGACGCTGATGGCTAGCAGTGGTATGACGAGCACCCCATGGGCAGCGAGCCTGGACACTTTGAAATCATCTCAAGCTTTACTTTTGGAAAGCAGGACCTAGGGAGAGCCAGTCCCCTAAAGATGTGCTGTGACCTCTTTCCTTGAGACCAGGAGGGATTTTTCCAGTGGTGGATTCTCTATTTGCAGCTGTATCTGTCCTGCTGGCCGACGAGCATGCTTAGAGGCAATAGCTTGCTGAGACAGGGCTAGGGAGAAGCTGAGACCCAGAATCAAGGCTCCAGGCTCCCTTCCCCACACCACAGGGGTGCCAGCTCCTGGCCTGAGGCTTGCAAGGCAGGCTGAACTGAGCCTGACTCTGAAAGGCAGCCTGGGATGGGGGAGAGCAGGGGTGGGGGAGGGAACAGTTGGCTTACTCCTGGAGCTGGAGGAAATCCCCCACGCTGACCTGCCCCTCACATTGGCAGAGGTGCAGTAAAAGGGCTCATACAGCCCTTCATGAGGATCAGGCGTGAGCAGCTTATAGAGCACAGCATGGCATGGACTGGGTTCAACCCTGCCTTTTGGGAAAAGAGTAACTGGGCGCGATTATGCCGCTGATGGAGCCGAGAACACAGCCCATTTCGGGGCTATTCCCCAGCCTCTGCACCGGGGTCCCTGTCTCCCTCTGCAGGGGCCCCATTATGAGCTCCTCTGAAACTTGGTGTCTCCTTTCTGAGCCAAGTTCTCCCCCCGCCCCCCGCCCACTGCCTGTGGCCAGTTCAGAATCCTTCAGGGGTAAATGACTGTAGAGCCTTCCAGTAGCCTCTCTTGGGAGCACATGGGTGCACAGTGAATTCAGAGTTTTAAGGATGAGGCAGACATATACCTTGGAGAAGGAAATGGGAACCCACTCCAGCATTCTTGCCTGGAAAACCCCATGGACAGAGGAGCTCGGCGGGTCACAGTCCGCAGGTTTGCAAAAGAGTCAGACATCACTTAGTGACCAAACAACCACAAGCATATGCCTAGGGATGGAGAGAGAAGCAGTGTGGCCACCAGGACCCCAGGGCCTCTGAAACTTAACCACAGTGGCAAGGACCACCCTCCACCAACCCGGCAACGGTCATTCACATGACGGTCGTGAGGACCCCCACTGATTTAGCTCTGTCTTTTCAAAGTCTTCATAAGTCGGCTCCAGAAGCGTGTGATTCAGGCACAGGGTAGAAAAGTGGACGGTGACACACCAGATGTGTCTTCCACTCTTTAAGAGTCTGTGACTGTGAGGAGCTTGCTGGCTGGGGATAGTCTCTTACTGACCCGCTCTCTCCAGAGGCTGCAGGCACGGGGAAGCAGAAAGTCACGCAGAAGGGGGAGCAGTGAGAGGAAGGCCCAGGACTGGGTAGAGAAGATGTTCAGGAGGTGGAGAGAAAGAAGTGACTACGGGGGGAGGAAACCATAGAGCTCACAGGTGAAGACATGAATGGAGGAGGGAGAGGTCAAGGGCTACCTGGATTGGGGAACCAATCTGAATTTAAATACCTAATTCTTCTGCAGCATTTTGCTCCTATAACCATTCACTGAGCCTCCACTGTGTGCCTAGCAGTGTATGGTACACGGAACACTCCCTCGGACCCTGGGAAGTTAATATGACCATTTTGAAAAGTGAAGGAATCAAAGCCTGAAAGAGCGGTCTCTCTAGGTTGCAAGGGAAGGAGTCATGGCTCTGAAAAATTAGCAAAACTGTTAAGGGGAGCTTAGAAAGGCAGGTGGCCTGCACTCCCACATGAAGGTGCCCAGGGACCTCAGGAAAAAGACAGCTGTGTAGCATGGACCTGGATCTGACCAGAGCTGTCCTGTGGCCTCGCAGGCCCCGGCATTCCAGCCACAAGGGGGTCTCAAGGAAGCCGAGACAGAACCCAGGTCCAGAAGAGGCACAGCCCACCCAATGCCCCTTCTCCTTGCCAGCTGTCAGAGGAAGGAGTAACTCATTTGGACACCCCCTACCCCCAGGGGAAAGAAGGCCAGTGCTGGGAGAAGGGGGACGGAAGGATGAATTCTTAGCAGCAGCAACATTAGGGAAGAAAAGAATGGTGTCTGGGAAGATAATGACTCAGAGAGTTTGGAGTGTAGACGTGCCATGGAGGTGTCAACCCCAGGGGGCTGAGTGGGAGGACCATGGCTGACTGAGCTCATGAACCACTGCACATGGCCCCTGGGTTCATGAGGGACCGGCAGCCCATGATCCCCTCTCATCTCCAGGCAGGGGATTGTGGGGGCTCTGCTCCCTGAGCTGGGCCCAGGCCAGGCCTGAGTACCCCAGTAAGAATCCTAAGTCCCAGCAGGACAAGAGTCAGGAAATGCTGGGGAGGGGAGGGGCTGCCCTTGGTCAACGTCAGAGCAAAGAGCTACCCTCTTCCTTGCCTCTTCCTATCATACACGGGCAGCCCCCATCTTTCAGGGCAGCAGGAAGAACGCGGAACAGGAGGCAGGGGTCTGGGGTAGGCTTCATCAAAGACAACCCACCTGAACCTGGGGCATGTCCCTGAACCCTTCCATGTCTTGTATCATACGCAGGGTGGGAATGATTAACATCTGTGTTACCTGCCTTAAAGGGCTGCGAAGAGAAGGCATGGGAAAAAACTTTGAAAGGAATAAAAACCCCAAATGAATGTCCAATCTAATTGCCAGCATTGTCTTCAAATCTGTTAAGTGCTATTAAGATACTCTAAGCTACAGAGTCGGACACAATTGAAGCAACTTAGCAGCAGCAGCAGCAAGCTGCACAAAGTCCTTTTTTTCCTTTTAAATCAAGGCCAACCTAAGCAGATTGGCACCCTCCAAACTCCCTATGGAAGCTGAGTAACGTTTTCAGCACTTGGTTACCAGGTATCATTGAGGACTGGTCCATGTGAAGGACAGACTTCAGGGTTGCATGGATCCCTTTCTTACCTAATAACCCCAAGAAGTGGCATAGCTACCCTCCTTCCTCTTTCTGGGGGCTTCTGTTTCAACAGGTACCGTCCGCAGGTGCCGAGGTCTCCCTCCGGGCCAGGTACTGAGCCTTAACCCTCATTACGACTCTGGAGAGAATTGCTTCACTGTTTCACTAATGAGGAAACCAAGACCCACAGAGGCTAAGGAATTGGCAGACAAGGAGTAGTTTTCAGCAGAAAAGGAAACGTTTAAGGGACCGTACAAATAAATCAGCAAGGCTATTTGCTTTTCTTTGTTTTGCCTTCTGTCTTTTTTGCCCATCTAATTTTTAAAACCTTGCTACTTGGAGTGTGCTTTGCAGAACAGCATCACCACAGAGCTGGTTGGAAATGCAGAATCTCAGGCCTTACCCCAGAATCTGTTTTTTAAACGAGATTCTCCAGTACTTTGGAGGCAGATTGCCATCTGAGAAGTATGTATTTAAAGGAGAGTAGCACATCGCAAGAAAGATCAGGTTAACTGCAAAGAAAAATTTCCTGCCAGCTGGTTATAAAATATGCTTACGGAGGGGAGGGAAGAGGCCAGGGCAGAGATCCTGAGCTTTCTAGATGCTCAGCTGAGCGATGAGGGATGACTGTGATGACTGCTCAAGGCTGCCTCCCACCCTTGGGATCCACATCTGAGACTCCTGAGGAGGCTCTGGGAGGGGTCACACACACCCCTCAAGCCAGCTTTCCTGACTGCTAGGGATCTGGATTCAAATGCAGCCGCTTCTGCTGAGCTGAGACCAGCAGGCTTAATTCACACTCTCCTGGCGGACAGGTATTTGCATCTGAAATTACCCTGGAACTTAATTCTGCATAATGTTGCTCAGACAAACGACACCCCTGAAACTCTTTGCCAAGGCCAATAATAACATAACTGCAGAGAGAAATAATGAATAGGAGCAAAGGGAAAGGGAAAATCTAGGAGGTGGGGGATAGAGGAAGGGGGAGAAAAAGAGACCACTTCCAGCCAAAGGCATTTTTGTCTTTTTGTAAAGTCAGTCGCACAGTGCCGGCACATAGTAGGCATTCAATAAATAGCTCATGAAATCACAGACTATACTGAAGGCAACAACAAAGTAAAGAGAAAGCCACTCAATTCGTTAATCTGTTAACCAATTCACTAGTCCAACCGATCATTTGTGCAAGATTCTATTAGGCACCTGCTCTCAGCCAGACACTATGCTGGGCACTGTGGCCCCTGCCCTCCTGGGCTGAGCCTGCTGTGGGCAAACACCACAATGCAGGGGTGGGGGGCAGCAATCAAAGTACCAGCCGGGGAGGCTTAAAGTCCAAGGGCAGAACTCGGGCAAGTGACTGATGGCCTCACAGGTGTGGAGGTATCAACGGGTCTCCAGGTTACCCCTTGCTGGCCTCAACACCTGTCGCCTTGGATATTGCCCTGGAAAATGTAAATTTCTTGCAAGTCTGCACATTGCTTAAACCTCAGAGCTGGAAAGGAACATGAGAGGTCATCTTACTGTCTTATTCATTCTACAGATGGGAAAGGGAGGTTCAGAGATGCGATGAGATTTGTTCAGGCCACCAGCCAGGTAATGGCAGAGCTGGAGGAAGAACCCAGCTCTCACTCCTTGACCAAGCTGTCCCCTCTAGAAGATGGGGGAACCTGGGTTCTAGTCCAGGGACACGCAGGTCACCTCTCTCTGGAAATCAGTTCTGTCATCTGGAAACAGACAGGGGGAATCTTTCAGTAGTCCCCCGCCCGCACTGTGCTCCACCAAGGTGATTCGGGGGGCTCCTGGAAGAGGAGGGGGTGGCTGGGGGGGCTCTCGGCCCCTCCCCTACTTTAGTCAGAGCAACTCTCTTGTCCACTGGCCTCCCATGAAATGGTTGGTTTGAACCAAAGGTCCCATGGCTAAAAACTCAAACCAAAACAATTAACCAAATATATATACATATATATGGTAAAGAATTCACCTGCAATGCAGGAGACATGAGTTTGATCCCTGGATTGGGAAGATTCCCTGGAGAAGGACATGGCAATCCACTCCAGTACTCTTGCCTGGAAACATCCCATGGATGGAGGAGCCTGGTAGGCCACAGTCCATGGGGTCACAAAGAGCTGGGACACGACTTAGTGACTTCACAACACCACCACCACCACACACACACACACACACACACACACACACACACACACACACATCTGTATGTATTGATATAGGCTTCCTGCAACATATATGCCACGCACTTGGCAAGCACATAAGTCATAGAAGACAGGCTTTCCATCCTTCAGATACATACACTACCTTAAATGGGAGGAAACACACATGTGAACAGACTTAAAAGCCCCAGAAAGCAGCACTTAGTCTCATAATTGTCCATCCCCAGAGTACTTAAAGTCTAAAGCAGCCCAGTGCCAAAGGATGCTGTGTACGGTGTGGGGTCAACAGCAGCCCCCCTGCCCATGGGGTCCCCAAGACACAGGCTTGCCTGAAAACACGCAGCGGCAGAAGAGGAGAAACTGGTGACAGAAGCCCTGGGGCTGCTGACTCTGTCTTCGGGGCCCCACCCAGCACCCTAAGAGCCACCCTCCACCCACTGCCCCCAGCCTCCCCTCCTCCCACCACTCCAACCTAATTATGCGTGTTTACATTACAGTTACGTATAATCTGCCATTTACATTCAGTTGCCAGCTTCTGTGTGTGCTCATAAAATATTAACACTGGAGGGCCGCTTGTTGCAGAAATGTTTATAATTTCTCTTCCCCATTATGGGCTTATTAATGATAATAATGCTGTTTCCCTGCTTAGGAGCTGGGGCTACGGAAAGGCAATCACTCACCGGAGCTGAAATATGACAGTGGGAAGTCAGATTCCGTTCCCTGCTCGGCATTTAATCTTAATAACATTTTATCTCGGACGACAAGTGTGTGTAATGTTGTTTAAAAGCCATGACTACATCGACACTCCATGTTCAGGGAAAAGGATGGGGGAGGGGTGGCCAGGCCTGACCTCCTCGCTTCCCTCCCCTCGTCCACCTCCTTTCCCTGCTGCTTTAGTCACAACTTTCCTTTCCACCATCCCTGGCTCTCTGGGGTGGGCGTGAGCCTCCCCACCTCAGTGAGTCAGGCTGCAGAGGGCTGCGGGGTACCTCCCTCTACCCAGCTCCCCCGGCTCAGCATGAAAGGATTTTTTTTCAACCTGTGAGAATGAAAAGTACTTTTGAGGACATCAGCCTTTGAAAACACAACTACCTCAAATGGGCTCTATTAAAAATAAATAAGTCCATTTCGGCTGGAGCGCCGGGCCTGAGGGGTTGTGAAGTCTTTAAGCTGCATTGCAGCGGGACGCACACGCTCTCCCCCTCCTGGGGCAAGCTTCCTAACGATACAGTCCTCGGGCACCGTGCCCTCAGCCTCGCCTCCGACTCGCCCCTGCTGCTTGGGGCACCTCCCTGCCCCCCTTTCTCAGCCTTCTCTTCCCTTCACTAAACCAGCCCCTTCTGTCTAATGCCTACTGTGACTGCCGCTGACCCCTTGCCCATCGTATCCATCGCCCCCACCGTCTCATCCCTTACTCTGGGGTACAGGAGAGTGCAGGCTGTTTCTCCTGTATTTCCCTCCTCTTTAGAGGGACACTAAGAGGAGGAAACTTTCAGAGAGGACGGATATGTTTGGCATGAACTGTGGTGATGGTTTCTCAGGAGCATATGTATCTCCAAATGCATTGTTGTACATTTTACAAACATGTACAGCTTTTTGTCGATCATATCTCAATAAGGTGGTTTTTTTTTAAATAAAGGATCAATAGAAGGAAAGAGGCTATAGGTATAAGTGGTGCAGTGTGCCCAGAACACACAGTTTCCTTCCTCATTTCTAAGTCATCTACTAAAGTAACTTTATTCAGGGTTTCCCAACTTCCCTGGGGGCTCAGAGGTTAAAGCGTTTGCCTCCAATGCAGGAGACCCAGGTTCGATCCCTGGGTCGGGAGAAGATCCCCTGGAGAAGGAAATGGCAATCCACTCCAGTATTCTTGCCTGGAGAATGCCATGGACGGAGAAGCCTAGTAGGTTACAGTCCACGGGGTCACAAAGAGTCGGACATGACTGAGTGACTTCACCTCTGTGGTCTAGTGGTTAAGAATTCACCTGCCAATGCAGCGGACATGGTTTGATCCCTGGTCCGGGAAGATCCCCCATGCCAGGAAGCAGCTAAGCCCATGCATGACTATTAAGCCTGAGCTCTAAAGCCAGAGAGCTACAACTACTGAGCCCACAAGCCCACACTACTGAAGCCCACGCACCTAGGACTCTGTCCATAGTAGGTGGACACTCAGGATTCTGCTCATAGGAGGTGCTCAGTGACTAAATGTTGGTTGGAATTTGAAATTAAAACTACCAGTTATCCTGGAGAATGGTGCTGGGCTGAGAAGGAGAAGAATTGTGTTTTCAAGTCTAGCTTCCCCACCCCCGCCCGCCCCGCCAAGGTGACTCTTCTCTGCTTCCCTGTTAGAGGGTAATGCCTCCAGCCCACAGAGCTCATGATTTGTATGGATGTATTGCTGGACATGGAAACCCAGTTGAAATGTTTTCCCTGAGTGGAACTAAAATCTGTGAGCCTCCAGCTCCCAAGTTCTGCCCTCTAGAGCTCACGGAGCCAGGGCTCCAGTTCTGAGCGTCACACTTACAGAGGAATTTGATAAACTGAGGTAGAAGCGCTACAGCCTCCGTTTTGGAATCTCACTTTCATCATTTCATAACAAGAAGAATCTTCGGCATCTTGCCGTGGCTATTTTAGCAGTTAAGATGCCCTAAGATCCTCTTGTACTCAACTCAGACACACAGGTCTTTACTTTTGAACCTACATCAAGTCGAGTTTTCCCCAGCCCGTACTTATGGAATTGATTTTTTTGGAAACCTCAGTGCAAGACTTCCCATTTATTCCTGTTAAGTTTCGACTCCTTACTTTCGGCCCATCGTTCCAGTCTGAAAGGTATTTCGGATCCCAATTCTGCAGTCCCACGTATCAGCCAGCCCTTCTGCATCTGTGACATTCACTTATTTTTTAAAAAATATTATTTACTTGTTTAGTTGACTGTGCTGGGTCTTAGCTGTGGCCCTCGAAATCTTCGATCTTTCTTGCGGCATGGGGGATCGTTTTTCGTTGGGGCATGCAAACTCTTACCTGAGGCATGTGGAATCTAGTTCCCTGACCAGGGACTGAACCCAGGGCCCCTGTGTTGGGAGTGCAGAGTCTTAGTCACTGGACTACTAGGGACGTCCCTCATTCACTCACTTGCAAAACATGCCTTCAGGGTTACACTCTGAACTCTGATAAATTACTGAATGGGCAGACAGCATATCATCTGACATCTCCCATCAGGTAGACTTCAGCCAGTGAGAAAGCTTTCTCTGGGCATGATTTCTCAGAAGGCCACAAACCAACAGACTCTAGGAAACATCTAGTGTCAGCAGAGGCTCTGGAAGTGGAAGAAATAGACCATGGGCTCCGTTCTGCTGCTAATAAGCTGTTTTTCTTTAGAAAAATGAGCCTTTTAGGGTCTCAGTTTCTTCATCTGCAATGTGAGCGGGTTAGATCGGATGGCTCCAAGTTCTCTTCCAATTCAACACTTTAATGGATCAATGACTATGCTGCAACTATGCTTCTCAGCCTTGCCCACAAGGAGCAGTGAAAGGTTCTGGCAAAAAGCTTTATTCAAACCAAGGTATCTTGTGGTTCCAAAGTTTTCTTCTCCTACCAGTCCAGCTTCCTTATGCAAACAGGAGATGAGGTTTTTTTTTTTTTTTTTGACATGACTTGTTTTGACTGAACACAAGCTGGTTCTTCTCTAAAGGCAGTGTGGCTTCATGTGGAAGGGAGGGGCTTCCCTCCCCCACACCGTCATTTTTAGTCTCTATCTTTTCCCAGTTTTTGAAAATTATTCTATGATTCTATCTAGAGTCTCCTGGCACCTGTTCCATTTATGTGTCAAAACAAAAGAAAACTAACATTTAGAGGGTGCCTAAGATGTGCTACACGCCCATGCCACCTACTTTCACGGCAGAACTGGTCCCCAGGGAGATCCCTGCAAGGTCCCTGCCCCATGTAGCCAAGGACAGGTACGCTTTAACAGCTCACCATGAAAATGGTGTGTGAGGTGTCTTGTTGGTGGTTTGATCTAAGTTCGAGGAGGAGGGAGCCATCCATTACTGTTGAAGAAAGCACATTGCAACAGACAGATCTTGAATTGCCTGCTCTGTGATGCTGGCATGGATATGTTTTCCTTCTATGAGGAGCTAATGTGAATGAAGGCTAAAGGTGCAGGTGGGTGGCAGGTGGGGTGTGTTGTGGAAGATGAGACCAGCACACAGGAGCCAGGTGGTAAGCAGCCTCGAATGCCTGTCAGGACTTGAACTTGAGCCTCTAGATGATTGGAAGACAGGGCATGTCCAGAGCAGAATGATAGACCTCATTTTAGAAAGCTCCTGGCAGCTGTGTGGCGGATAGACTAGAGGGGACAATGGCAGAAGCAAGACAATAAACGGTCAAGGGAAATATTATAAGGGCTTAAACCAGGGCGGTGACAACAGCAGGAACAAAGAGAAAGAAAGAGGGCCTATAGTTGCTTAGACAGTGAACTCAAGAGGACTTGGTTATCCATTAGGGTTAGCTGCTGCTGCTGCTGCCGCTAAGTCGCTTCAGCCGCGTCCAACCCTGTGCGACCCCATAGACGGCAGCCCACCAGGCTCCCCCGTCCCTGGGATTCTCCAGGCAAGGACACTGGAGTGGGTTGCCATTTCCTTCTCCAATGCATGAAAGTGAAAAGCGAAAGTGAAGTTGCTCAGTCGTGTCTGACTCTTAGCGACCCCATGGACTGCAGCCTACCAAGCTCCTCCGTCCATGGGATTTTCCAGGCAAGAGTACTGGAGAGGGTTGCCATTGCCTTCTCCGATTAGAGTTAGAGACGAGAGCAAGATATCATGATGTTTTCCATGATTTCTAGCGTAAATGGTTTTGCTGACGAATCTCAGGAAGAAAGGAGCAAGAACAGATTGAAATGAGGGAGGTCATGAGTTCATTTTGAGACTCGGGGCATAGTGGGGCTGCAGATACAGGGCACGGTTAAAATCACCCAGGGGACATGTGCAGAACAAGACAAGACAGAGCCTGGGCAGAGACTGGTGTGTGTGTGGAGGGGGCGCGGACAAGGGAAGAAGGGCATTGTGTAGAGGGCGCCAGGAGAGTGGCATCTGGGACGCCAAGGAGCAAGTCCCCAGGGCTCCTTACTGAGGGGTTCCAGAGCTCCAGATCGCTGAAGCAATGAACACGAACTGGGGCAGACTCCGGGAGCTGGTGAGGGACAGGGAGGTCTGGCGTGCTGCAGTCCGTGGGGCCACAGAGCCAGACATGACTGGACAACTGAGCAATGACAACGACACAGACCTCCAGAGGACAAGGACCCCAAGAAGAGGCACTGGGAGAGCGGGTGGGGGTGACTGACAGACTTCTCTCACGGCTGGAGGACGGGTAATGAACCCGGGTTACAATCCTGGCTTCACCACTTCCCAGCCGTGTCACCCAGGGCAAGCGGTGAACTCACTGAGCCTCGGTTTCATCAACTATAGAATGGGGATTATAACAAGATTTAGGCCGTCGGTTGTTGTTAGGACTAAATATAATAGAGGTAAAGCACTTAGAATATACAACAGATGTTCAATAAGTGTTAGCCAAAAATTCAGAAATTTGGAGGTTTCGTGAAAAGGGTAATAGAAGAATAGCTTTAAAAAAAGACTAAAAATATTTCTTTCGATGAGAGGTTTTAAACATGGCTGAAAACAGGGGGAAAGGGAAAGTGAGGCTGGCAAGGTAGAGAGGTAATTTGTAATAATAAAGGAAGGTCCTAGACGAAACGGAAAGATGGAAGCAGGAAATGTATCCCAAGGTATGACCATTTCTCTTTTTCAGACAAACGGAAGGTTTCCTTGGAGAGCACAGGCAAAAGAATTGGTCCACACCTGAGGGGCTTTCTCATGTCAGTGAAGGTGTGTTTTCACTGAGGGCACAGCTGGCTTGGTGGGCTCCGCAGGTGGCACAGTGGTAAAGAAACTGCCTGCCACTGCATGAGATGCAAGAGACACAGGTTCGATCCTTGGAGAAGGAAATGGCAACCCACTCCAGTATTTTTGCCTGGAAAAATCCATGGACAGAGGAGACTGGTGGGCTACAAGTCCATGGGGTCGCAGAGTCAGACACGCATGCACGCAGAGCTGGCTTGGGGTACTGAGAGAGGGAAAGGCCTGGAATGGGGCTGAGAAGAATGAAGTAGGCACTGAAGACAAGAATTGCAAGCAGCACCGGGGGCAGCTCAGACTGTAAACTATACATTTATAGCATGTTCTTTGAAGATTATTTACTAAGGAGAAATAGAAATGAGAGAGTTCTGCCGTTCTGGTTTCGATCACCCATCAATGACACCAGATGCAGAAGAGGCTACATCTGTTTTCTCAAAGCCCCCCAGGGTGGCTGTTGACTCTCCATCTCACACTGCCCCCACTGTCAAGCCTGGGAGCAGCTGGCGGAGGGGCAGGACCCATCTCCTCCCATCTGTGCCCCCTCCCTCAGCACAGAGCAGAGGCTCCTGAGCCTTTATGTAATTCTTTTCCTTTCAAAGTCACCAGGATCCACATGCAGGCTAAGAGTGTGCATCTCCTACAGTTAGAGCCACAAGCTTAATCCTCACTATTCAGCTCACTTTCAACACGTTAGATTTCTGCTCAACACCATGGAAAAGGACATCTCACATGCTCGCCCATTAATAGTACAACCTCCCCTGTCATCGGAGGCAGCCGCTGGCATTTAAACAGCCTGAAAACCCTACCTCCTCCGCAGAAACTTCAGGGACTAATACGGGAGCTAACATTTAACAAGAGCCTTCTATTTGCTAGGGACCTCCTTATGTACCCACAGACAGACTGCACTTAGCTTGACATCAGCTCCGGTGTTGTTAGTATTGTTGCCCTATTTTACTGGTGCTATACAGAAACAAAGGCTCAGAGAGATATGATCACTTGTCCAAAGTCACACAGCACTGGGTTGGCAGCACAGAGATCCAGCTCTGGTTTCCCTGACTGTTGTTCCTCACGTACCCAGCTGCCTGCCCCGGTGTAGCCCATCATCTACAAGGATAACCTCTGGCAGTCCTTCCTGGTTTCTAACCTGGGGTCAGGACTTTGATCCTGCTTTGTCATATACCCTGATTGCAAGATACAGAGTAGAGCTCCTCACCCAAATCTGGGTTAATCTATTTATCTTTCTTCACTTATGATAAATCATGACTTCTTTTCCAAAAATTTTTATTGTGGTAAAAATATACATAAAATTTACCATCTTAACTATTTTAAGGGTACAGTTTAGTGGTATCAGCACATTTACGTTGTTATGCAACTGTTACCACCATCCATCTCTAGAACCTTCTCATCTTCCCAAACTGAAACTCCATACTTTATGGAACAATAATTCTCTACCGCACTCTCCGACTTCTGACAATTACTACTTTACTTTCTGTCTCCCTGAACTTGACTACTGGAAGAACCTCTTATACGTGGAATCATACTGTATTCGTCCTTTTGTGACCGGCTTATTTCACTGGGCATAGTGTCTTCAAGATCCATCCATGCTGCAGTATGTGTCGGAATTTCCTTCTTTTGGGGGCTGAAATGTATCCACTGCATGGATGCACCACCTTTCTCTTTATCCATTCATCTGTTCTTGGACACTTGAGTTGCCGTCATCTTGTGTCTACAGTGAATAACGCTGCTGTGAACACTGGTGTACAAACATCTCTTCAAGACCTTGTTTTTAATTCTTCTGGGCACATCCCCTTTAGTGGAACTCCTGGGTCACACGGTAATTCTAGGTTTGACTTTTTGATGAGCCACCATCCTGTTTTTCACAACAGTTGCACTGTTTATATTCCCACCAATGATGCACACGGGTTCTTATTTCTCTGCCTCCTCATCAATACTTATTTTCTCTTTTGCTGATAGCCGCCATTCTAATGGGTATGAAGTGGTATCTCATGGTGGTGTTGATTTGTGTTTCCCATCCAGTGGTCATGTATGGATGTGAGAGTTGGACTGTGAAGAAAGCTGAGCACCAAAGAATTGATGCTTTTGAACTGTGGTGTTGGAGAAGACTCTTGAGAGTCCCTTGGACTGCAAGGAGATCCAACCAGTCCATTCTAAAGGAGATCAGTCCTGGGTATTCATTGGAAGGACTGATGCTGAAGCTGAAACTCCAATACTTTGGCCACCTCATGCAAAGAGTTGACTTATTGGAAAAGACCCTGATGTTGGGAGGGATTGGGGGCTGGAGGAGAAGGGGACGACAGAGGATGAGATGGCTGGATGGCATCACCGATTTGATGGACATGGGTTTGAGTGAACTGTGGGAGTTGGTGATGGACAGGGAGGCCTGGCGTGCTGTGATTATGGGGTCGCAAAGAGTCAGACACAACTGAGCGACTGAACTGAATGATTAGTGATGTTGAGTGTCTTTTCAATTGCTTACTGATCACTTTTATGTCTCCTTTGGAGATATGTCTATTCAACTCATTTTTTAAATCTGGTTGCTTTAAACCATAACATAAAAAAAATCCTGACCCTCTGCCCTCTGTATCTCTACACACATTCCCAGGACAGTTCATTGGCAGTGCTCTAAGGGAGCAAAAAGGAATTCCTCTGCCCCACCCCATCTGACTAGGTATGCCAGCACAGAACATTTATGTACAACACCACACTCCTTTGGACTAAAGCACTGAAAAGGTCCGTCAGTGTGTGAATGTTACCCAGAAGAGGTAATTTATCAAGTCACTATGACTCATTAACACTCTAGCTTAGATTCTTTAACCTGTGTAGCTACCTGGTCATCCATCAAGGAGAGGGCCACCAGACAGACAGCTCCTGACAGGTTGAAGGCAGGTCCTGGTGGGAAGGAGTGGTGAATGAAGGAGAGGGACTAGACAGAAAGTGTCTGAGCAAACAGGGTAGGGGTCAGCCAAGGTGGTGGGGTGGCAGCCCCTGCCTTGGTGTGCAGAGTGTGGGGGGATTATTATGTAGGGAGCAGGCAGGAACACAGGCTTTGTCTCAAATGGGAAGAGGAAAATAAGGATGTGCTTAAGGGTTAAGACCTTTGGTCCAGCTGAGTGCATGAGAATTTTTTTTTTAATTGGAGGAAAATTGCTTTACAATGTTGTGTTGGTTTCTGCCATACATCAGTGTGAATCAGCCGTAAGTATACATATGTCCCCTCCCTCTTGAATGTCCCTCCCACCTCTCTGTGGGAGCTTCTGTCTTTATCCCAGAGCACAGGTTAGGGAGTTGCAGTAAAAGGGGAGGAGTCAGAAGCCAGAAGGGAGAGGGTGTGGGAAAACAGGATGTTGCAGCCCCGGAGGATGCTGCTTGGACCTCCCCTTGCAAGAAAAGTGCTAAGAAGCCTCCAGCTGCTGCGCCTTCACACCCAGCCCTGCTTTCACGCCAACACCGGCTCTCTCCAGGCTACTGTTAACCAGCAAAGGATCTCAGTCCAGTTTCTAGAGATGGGCCATTCCCACCCAAACACAGGACTCCTGGCTCTAAGAGGCGACCTTGGCTGGAAGAGGGGAGCTTTGCTCGAGCATGGAGGAGAAACAGCCCCCCTCCCTGGCTGCAGGTTTCTCAAGCTGCTGTGCCCTCTAGGGCCCTTCTGCCCACTCCCCTCGCTGTCGCTCTCTCCTCTCACTGGTTTCTCACCTGCTTCTGGACTGAAGGCTCTCCCCATGGACCTCTGCTCCCACTTCTCTTGGCATTTCACAGTGCTTTCTCCGGGCACACTGGCTGTGCATCTAATTCCATCTGATATCTGCTTCTTGGAGAATGCAAATGGACACAGAAGCCACCAAACACCCCTCCCCACCCCCACACTACACACACACACACACACACACACACACACACACACGTCCCACCTGGTTTTCCAAAACAGTAAATCCCCTACATACAAATGAGTTCTGTTCTGAGGACAGGTGTAAGTCCAGTTTGTTCATAAGTCCAACAAAGTTAGCCTAGGTACCCAACTAACACAATCGGCTATATCGTACTGTACTGTAATAGGTTTATAATACTTCCCATGCAAATAACACATAAGGAAACAAACACAAGAAATGAATAAAACATTTTTATTCTTATCGTACAGTACCTTGAAAAGTACAATAGTAGCAGCTACATCACCGCCACGTTTACACTGGCTTCTGGGCTTGAAATAAAGACACTGTACTATTGTACTCTACACAGCACTGTACAAAGTACACATAAGCACAACCACTTGTAGAGGATGCACACGCGTGACAATGTACACCAGACACGTGGACTAACGAAGCTGGACATGCTAACGCATGTCTGCATCTTTGAAAGTTCCCGACTTGAAGATTCATATATAGAGGACTCACTGTAAAACCCACTTCCCTTCTGGGCTTGATCTCACCATCGCTTCTAGAGGCTGAATGGTAGTCAAAACAAAGGTGGCCTTAGTTTACAGACAGCAGAGAGCTAGCAACAGAAGGTACAAGGGCGTGCACAGACCATTTCATTCCTTCTTCAGTGAGCAGGACGGCACGTAATAAGGAGACCTCCCTCTTGGGTGCTGTCCTTCTGCTGGGAACTCATGAGTTGGGCGGAGGGTAATTCAGAAACCTGACTGTATTCAACTCTGAATCCACAGGGCCTTGGACAGTGCCTGGCTTCTGCTCAATAGATATTTAAAGAATGAATGAGTTTATTCATCATAATAGTGCTCTAAAATTTCCTCAGATCTTCCCCAGATGAAATCTCTCATTCCATTTTCTATGCTGGGCAAAGACTGTCTTGAAGATGCTAAACTGAGGTCCAGGGAAGTTGAAGAAGTGGACCAGAGCCTCGAGGCACTTTCTGTCAGATTAGACCACCCTATTTCCTGTTCCTCCTTCATGCCCAGAAAAACACTTTGGTCCAGAGCCCCCCAGACAGCAGTGCATAGCCCTTGCTCCCCTTCCCCCTTGTGACATCCCAGCCAATTCCAACCCACACCCACAGAAACAGCGGCTCAGAGCAGAAGGCCAGAATGAGGTCCAAAATAGGGTGTGTGAGGCCAACTAGCAATTGGCTGATCTGCAGTATCCTAGGACGTATCTGAAGGGCAGTGGTCAAGTGAGGAGAAGCAAGGAGCACACTCCCCAGTAGGGCTGACCACGTGATTGAGGTGAATGCTTGCCAGACTTGGTCCCACCTGAGCAGTGCCATGTTGGGAGCCAGGGCTCCCCCCTCCAGCCGGCCAGAAGCAGAGCAGCGCTTCCTACAACATTCTCACCAAATGGTGCAGCCCCAGATTGCCAGTAGGGACACAGCCATTCAGTGTTCACTGCCAGTACTTAAACCACATCAGGTCCTGCCTTCTGAGACGCAGCAGGAGTGGCTTTAGTTTTAAGTGAGACAAAACGCAGACGAGAGAAGCGATCGCGGGGTAGGGAACATGTGCTTGTCGAGCAGTAACACCACTCTGGGTGGGATCGTCCCCTGGAGAATAAACAACCGCCAGAGACAAACAGGCTTTGATAACCTGCTTACGGTCAATTAAAAATCCCAATTAACACTTCTGAAAAGTAGTTCAATGTTTGCCACTGAACTCAAGATGAGGTGCCTCCGGTGGCAGGTGGGAGGCGAGGAGGAGGAAGAGATGGCTGCTCTCTGGGGAAGGGCCCCCCCCGCCTCCTCCCCTCCGGGACTGGGGACTGTCGAAAAAGGGATCTGTCAGCAAAGCCAGAGGGGGTGGGGGATGGGCAGCCTGCTTCTGGCTTCCTAGTTCTTGTTCCTGCATCTTTAAACAAAAATGCCACCTTAGGCACCCACTCCTGCCATTTGGACGCAGAGCTCTGCCGTCCCGCTCTATCATCACTCTGTTGCTTCAGCTCTGGGCTCAGGTCTTCACCCCCTACTCTGAGGCCTGACCGTCCTAGGAATGTCACAGGATGCGCCTCCTAACTCCCAGGGATTCACCCCACGCTAACCGTCTGGAAGGCAAACAGCGTGGCACCGGCCAGGGTAAACATACCATGCCTCACAGCTGTGATTACTGCTCCGTGGTTCCTGTACCGGTCTGCCCCTCCCTCGTGTCCACACCCTCCAGTGACACAGTGCCAACGTCTTGGCTACCTTCTCTGTCTCAGAGGCTGCTTCTCCACCGTGGGCAGGCCCTTGCCACCTCTTTGCCAGCTTGCCTCTTTTCTGTCTGGCTCCCCAGTCGACCCTCCTTGCTGCTGCCAGAATAATCTTTCTAGAATAACAGCTGAAACAATTCAACAGCCCCCATTGCTTTTAGGAAAAGGTCAGTCTTTGGCCAGTCATGGAACATCTCTCCTGACCTTGGCTGGCCCCTCTGCCCTCCTTCCTAACCTAATTGCCCTCTATGTACTGGCCACTGGGGTCTCCTCCTAGAGCATGCTATCTTCCTGTGGGATCTCTGTCAAAACTGCTCTTTCCCTTCTTCTTCAGCTAGCAAACACCAACTCTCTATAGCTGAAGCTTCACCTCCTCCAGGAAGCCTTCCCTGACTGCTTCTCCTCCTCCAGGAAGACTTCCCTGACTGCTTCTCCTCCAGTTTGATTCAGATCCTCATGAGCCCACTGTGTTTACTTATCCTCTTCACAGCAATTCCCATTCCACACCATCAAGACTGATTTATTGTTCCTTGAAGCTTTCTCAAAAACAAAGATGATATCTTATTCACATCATACTTCCTGGCACATAGGTAGGTATTTATGTTTATTGCATGAATGGATGAACAACTATTTAATACAACTTTATAAAAACTGTGTAATTGTCAAGTTTTTGTGACTCAAACAGTGTTTCCCATTGAGCTTCATTATTAATATCAGAAGTGCTTTATTTTCACTTCCAATTTTTGAGATACCAACAGTGGTTCTAACTCTTTATGTATCTTCCCCCAAAATCTCTGTCAGGGATAACTCAAGCCCGGAACCATCTAGTAGATACTGATAGTTAAAGGATGCTTGTAGTTAAGCATCAATGTGAAATAGATGATTTTTCTGGAATGCACATAACCACCTCCTAATTTATCTACCTGGTGAATATGAATTTGGAGGTTTCCTTAAATTAGCAGAGCCAACTTGCATTTTCCTGGAAAATGTGACTGCATCTGTGGCTCATCCCACAAAGACACAGGTAAGAGAGCTCAGAGAAAGTGCAGCAGCCAGTGGAAAGGGCAAAGGGTGGGGAAAGGAGGCGGAAGCCTGCCAAGAATTTAGGGCTGCTCAGCAACCCCCTTATGCAAACCAGCGATTTTGAAGGAACATAGCTTGGAGCTCAGGCCTCCAACTCTCTATCACCCCAGGGATATTTCATCTCGAGATGAGCCTGGCTGCCTTCACTACCCTCTAAGGGGGAACTGCAAAGATAGTTCTTGTTCTCCATCCCATTGGATCCTTTCGTCTGCACTTCAGAGGACTGCCTGTTCGACACTGCGATCCCTGCCTGCAGCCACCTCTCCTTCCCAGACGCTGGATCCCTAAGAGACTTTGTTTACTCAGCCCTGGTGGCAAATATTGACACTGAAAGCAACTCTGCTTCTGAGGTTGCTAGTTTTCTGGTCCCAGGAAACCTCGGTTCCCAAGTGACAAATACATCTTAGGCCCATTAGCGAGCCTACCACCAAAACACAAGACATAAATCTCTGTTCTACTCCTGACCTTTTCCAGTCCCTGGAAATCAAGGTTTCTTCTTCTTTGGTTGCCAGCCTTACTCCACCCAGAATCTTCTCTCTCTAAAGGCAGCTGAGTGGAAGTGGAAGCCAGCCTGTTACCCTAGGAGATGGTGGGTGCCCTGAAGATAGTGACTTTACTGGATGGTCTACAGGCCTGGCCTGGAATCTGTTCCTAGAGGCAGCCCAATAAATGATGGGGGTAAAGAGAAATGATGACGATAACGATGAGGATAATAACAATTGTTACCACTACCCCCACCCCATCCCTTCTCCGCGTTATAGAGCACATGTTAGGTTCTGGTTCAGCTCAGTTGCTCAGTTGTTTTGGACTCTTGCAACCCCATGGACTGCAGCATGTCAGGCTTCCCCTGTGCTAAATTCTTCACTTGTATCACCTGGGTTAATTCTTACAAGAATTATTACGCCCATTTATAGATGAAGAAACTGAGCTATAGGAGGTTAAATAACTTATCTAGGATCACACAGCAGACCTCAAGCTTCTTGCTCCTCACTCCTACAAAGAAAGAGAAAATGAGAGGAAGAGGGAGAAAAAAGAAAGGACAGAAAAAGGAAATGATGGAGGAAGGAAGTGGGGAGGAAGGGAGGAAGGATTTCTAAATAGGCTGACCCGAAGCAAACCAGAGAAGACGATGATAATGAAATTTACTAAAAAGGAAAAAAAAAAAAGATAAAGACTTAATTATCATTCCTCAGACCTATTCCCTGAAAACCTCAAAGCACCCTCACATCTCTTCCTTTTTCTTCCTACAACCCAACAAGGTGGGTCAGAGTATCTGCCAGTCTCTCTGCTCCTTTCATCCTCTCCGGCCCCTATCCCTACCTTCACCCCCTCCCACACTATACATACACTTTTAAAAAAAACCTGTTTAGACTGATGGCAAAATCGATGTCCGGAAAAGTCTTACGGTTAACTCAAACATCCCCAGCCCAGATGTCACAGGCCAGGCCAGGCAGCTTGGCGGAGACCCCGAGAGGACGGGTCTGGGCTAGAGGAGGGGCTGGGCTTTCTTATATTTTTTCTTCCTGCCGGTGCCTGGGCTGGGAGTCCCGGCGATGAGAACATATGTTCTCTTGTTTCGCTCCAGCCAAAGGGAAAAGGTAGATGTCACGTACACCCACACCCCAGGAACAACGCGAGTATTAATAACTGTTTGAATTGTACGCGAGTCTCAGCATATTCCTCTGCGATGCCTCAAAAGCCATGGTACCTCATTGTGGGGATTGTACTGGCGGCCAAGCCAGGCTGCTGGTGACTAACAGAGAGCTCTTCATTCAGGGGAACGTTGGAAAAGCGCTTCCGTCTCCCCGTGTGCATTAGGTGGGTGGTGAAGGCAGTGAGCTGAGTAGAATGCTGTCAAGGTCTGTCTGTGCGCCCCGGATGTGTGTGCGGCGTGCCAACCTCCGTACCCACACCATGGGAGGGAAGTCTGGGGGCGGGGGAGAGGTGGAGAATGCAGATAACCCCCTGCAATGCATAACCTAAAAATAGTGTGCGTTTGCCTTTGACTGGCAGTCTATGAGTTCCCCCCGCAGCAGAATCATCTTTCTCATTTTATTTTGCTTCAGCTGTTATTAAAATGAGTTTGCATTCTCAGAGAAGATGGCAACAGAAGCCAGGTTTATGCTGGGTTTTTTTGTTTTTTGGAGCCTAAGTCGTGTCCAACTCTTTGCGACCCCACGGACTGTAGCCCGCCAGGCTCCTCTGTCCTTGGAATTCTCCAGGCAAGGATACTGGAGTGGGTTACCATTTCCTTCTCCAGGGGATCTTCCCGACCCAGGGACTGAACTCAGGTTTCCTGCATGGGCAGGCACGTTCTTTACCAACTCTTTCTTGAGACACCAGGGATTAGGTTTGTGCTTGGGGGCGGGGGCGTGCAGGTAAATCCAACCTCAGAGTCTGAATTTGTCTTGGGCACTCCTAATCCAAAGGCAATTCACTTTAAGTAGCGAAGTTGTTTTCCTTTTAAGATTATTTAAAATACTTAATTTTGTTAGAAACTAGACACTTCTTCCGGAGAAGGCAATAGCAACCCACTCCAGTACTCTTGCCTGGAAAATCCCATGGACAGAGGAGCCTGGTAGGCTACAGTTCATGGGGTCGCTAAGAGTCGGGCACGACTGAGTGACTTCACTTTCACTTTTCACTTTCATGCATTGGAGAAGGAAATGGCAACCTACTCCAGTGTTCTTGCCTGGAGAATCCCAGGGACAGAGGAGCCTGGTGGGCTGCAGTCTATGGGGTCACACAGAGTCAAACACGACTGAAGCGACTTAGCAGCAGCAGACGCTTCTACCCTCCAGAGACATGCTAAAATTCCTCTAAATTTTGGAATGCTAAATTTTTTCTCTGCTAAAAATTCCTCTTTTCACTGCCACCCTCTATCATGATTAACATATGCTCTGTACAGTGATACCCTCTGTGAAAAACAAGGGACTTCTTCATGGCTCTAAGTAATCCTGGGAGCAGCCTGGAATTATCTCCAGTTAGGAGTGGAAAAATGGAGACTCAAAGAGCCAGGTTAGGATCCAGATCACCTCAGTTACATGACTTATCCATCCACCTGTCTTTAAGCAGAATGATAACTAAATAATCTCACACAGGTGAATGTCTTATTACTTCCACCCACTTCTCCCAGAGTCTCAGAATGTTTTGTCTCATTAGTAGTGAAGTTTGGAATTCTAAATTCCCATGTGTTCAGTAGTGGGGGAGGTGGGAAGGAGGCAAGGAAGGGAAGCATGACCTTAGTTCAGTGCTTAATCTCTCTCTGAGTCTCAACTTTCCCATCTGTACAATGGGGATGAAATATGTCCCATGCAGGGTGATGTGCTTAGTACTCTGCCTGGCATGGAAGAGTTGTGCTTATGAGTGCAACTTACCCTCACCCTCTGCTAGTGAACTTGGGTAGGCAGAGTGACCTCAGAAGGTATGCCCCTTCCTCCATCTCACTGGTCCTGATAGAGCTGGAAACACGAGGGTGTCTTGGCCCAGTGAGCGTTATTTGGAGAGGCCACTAGGAATGAAGGATTCTCCATCAACCACTGAGTTCCCCCTTTCCTCATAAGGATCCAGACTTCTCCCTGCTGGCTAGGGACACCAAAATCACCCTTCTCCAGCAGGCTCACCTTTTATCTTCCAACTGACATGAGCAGCCTCTGCTAGTGGGAGGTTTGCCTGGGTTTTAATTTTATTTGTTGGTTTCAAATCAGCCTCTATCTCACACAGGGAGAAACTGAAGCTTACAGGCAGATAGAGATCAGAGTTCAGATCACTCCTAACTCTCCTGCAACTCAGTGTGGGCCTATTCCCAGAGAGAAAAGCAATGAGAGCTCAGTGTTTAGTTTAGATAATCCAGCAGGATTAAAGGCTAGAACAGGGGTGTCAGCAGAAAGACCCTCTGCACAGCGAATCCCTTTATCACACACGTTCTGGGCCAGACTGACTTTTCCTGGTGAACTGCGAGCCAGGAGGGTGGCAGCTGTCCACGGAAGCAGAAGCATTTGTGCAAAAGCTTGTGTGTCTGAGCAAACTCTCTCATCTGCACACACACGAGTAGTGTGACCAGAGGCAGGAGGCCTTGTGTCTGGCCCCATTTTGACCACTAGTACTTTGCATGCATGCTCAGTTGGATCCAACTCTTTATAACCCCATGGACTGTGGACCGCCAGGCTCCTCTGTGCATGGGATTTCCCAGGCAAGAATACTGGAGTGGGTTGCCATTCTCTTCTCCAGGGGATCTTCCCAGCCCAGGGATCTGCATCTCCTGCATCTCCTGCATTAGCAGGAGGATTCTATACGGCTGTGCCACTTGGGAAGCTGGGAATCCCTTAATTCAGCTTTCCCAAACTCCCTCAACTATAAATACCACTTGGGTCTGTTACTTTAAAGTGTGGATTCTTGGAGTCTTCACAGAATTACTGATGAGAATCAAATCCCACAGTATCTCAAGGAGTTCATAAACCATAGGCTGACAGTCCTGGTTCTTAACTTTTGTTCTCTCCTTTTCAATAAAGGGGGAAATCAAAGGCCTTCTGAAGCAACATCATGAGGCCAGTGTTCCAGGTCTGAAGCCACATGCCTCTCTGAGCACTCACATGTGGAAATATATCATTGCAAATAGACCTGGGTTCATGTATGCATGGATGCACACGTTCATGGGTGCAAACAGAATCTAGTTCTCCTCTTGCTCCAACATATAGTATTGCTTGGCTTTGGATGGGCTTCCAGTGGTAACTAGGGGGTTTTGAAGTTTTCTATAAAGCCTGTACTTTGTGGGAGTCAAGGTTCCAGGTCCACAACATGATTGACCCTCAGCCCAGCAGGTGTGTGAAAATATGCAAGTAGAAGCTTGTGATGGAGAACACTATTTAAGGACAGTCACTTCCCTGCCCAGAGTCAGCTGAAATCTCAAGTGACTAAACATCACCATTTGAAAGCTAGGAAAATGGTGGAACCAGACTCCTGGATTCTAGAGGAAAGAGGAGAAAGTGAATGACCTTGGAGGTTCTCTTGACTATCTCTCCTCTCTGTTCTTCCATCCTCCTCCCAAAGGAACTGTCTCCCAAGCTAGTCTTCCAGTTGTCTTCCCAAGCCAGCCCACTCAGACCACTTCCAGGCATGTCAAAATGCAGGCGGAAGCAGATGTCTGAGCTGTCTAAAGGCAGGTAGACCAGATGCTTCTAAAGCAGTATCATGAGGTTATCTTTCAAGTCTTGGGGAGTGGGCTTGAGTACCCTTCTCCATCCCTGAGAGATTCAAGCAGAGACTTGAATAGACTTACCTCGAGTAGAGTTACCAAGAGGTGAAGACACAGAATGGATTAGGGTGATGGTGAACTTGAGAACTGTGAGCTGCACAGAACAAACTATGTCTCCAATATATCCTGCCCCGCTCTATGCCCCCCGCTTCTGGCTCCCATGAATAGGACAATGTGACACCCATATTCCACACTAACTGTGCAGAATCAAGGAGACTCACAGTTGGAAGGGACTCCAAACCTGTCCAATTTAATCCCAACACATAAAGCTACAGTTGTATCATGTCACCCCCATCCCCATAAGGGGAGTGTCTCCCTTCGCTGGACCGCCTGCAGGGACAAGAAACTCACTACTTGCAAAGACGCCAAACCTCTTTGGGGAGCCCTGCTGTAAAGTGGGCTTGATGTCAAACCTCTTAGTTGGGTAAGATTCGCCTGCTCTTCTCAAACCAATTAAATTCTGTTTGACTTTGGGCAGGTTTCTTAAGTTTCTCTCAGCTTCAATATCTCTTTCTGTAAAGTGGGGATAATAGTAATACTTAATTCAAAGGACTGCTATGGTGACTGTTTCATGTGACTCACATGAAATAGTAAATATACAGTGCCTGGCACACAGTAAACCTTCAAAAAATGTTAGAGGTTAATATTTTGTTTTTGAGGAACTGATATGTTCCTTTGCACCTACGGCATTCCTGATATTTTCATTTTCAGAAGGGATATGCACTGTCTCAAGAGTCAGTGTTCTCAGGCACTCAGGAGACATGGGAGGGGCGTGTGTCAGAGGTGGCACATGGCATTGGCCGGAGCAACACTGGTCCATCAGGGCCCCAAGGTTCAGGGGGTCCTGCTGGAGGCCTGGAGACGCCCCAAGGAGCACGCCCCCTCTACCCATTCCCAGGTTCTCTCTTCCTTTCTACAGGGACTCTCTCTTTCTACAGGGACCTAGACACCTAGCAGAGTATGAGTTGGGCGTGGGTAGACGTGCAGGCTCCTAGAATGCACCATCCAGTAAATCATCCTGATTTCGTTCAAGCCAGAGTCCTAGCCCAGAATCAGCCTATTAGATCTGGAGAAGCTCCTTCAAGTGCACTCACTAGCTGTTTGATATAGGCAGAAGTCTAAACTCTCTGAGCTCCAGTTTCCTCCTCTGTGAAATGAGGATATTGATAAAACTCAGCTCACAGACTTTCCATTCCAGAAGAAACTGGAATGAGGTACTTGAATTATGCCAAACTTGGTACCTTACTAAAGGACTTCAGATACAGTCTAGTATTGATCTGTGGTCCAGTCAGCTATTAACCATCGTAAAACAGATGCTACCTGTCTTAATCTGCTTGGGCTGCCATAACAAAATAGCACAGGCTGGGTGGTCTAAATCTCAGAAATTTGTTTTCTCACAGTTTTGGAGACTGGAGTTCAAGATCTAGGTGCCAGCAGGTTCAGGGTCTGGTGAGGGTGGTCTTCCTGGGTTGATGGAAATCAAGGAGATGGCTGCTTTCTTCCTCGTGTGGCAGAGGGAAGAGTGAGCAATTTTCTGGGCCTCTTCTTATAAGGTCACTAGTCCGACTGAATGAGGGTCCCATCCTTATGACCTCATTTAACCTTAATTATTTCCTTAGAGGTTCCCTCTCCAAATACAGTCACATGGAGGGGGTGTGTACAGAGCTTCAATATATGAATTTGGTGGGGAGGGGGAGGGGAACATTCAGTCCAAAAAACTAATCAGAAGGAGTTTTTAAGTGGCTATTTATTTCAACAGACTTCGTGGAGAAGGAGATGGCTGCACGATCACAGCGACTACTCCCTTCCCACTAGCCTCTTCTTTCTCAGTTCACTGGCTCTGGAGTAAGGCTTCATAAAGGAGAAGCCAGTAGGTCACCATCTTCAAGCAACAAGTGTTTCTTGATCCCTTAGCTTCAGCAGCAGTTGTGTGAAAGGTGAGACGCTCCAATGAGCTGGTCCAGGCATGGGACCCCCATGAGTCAATCCCTGAAGGTGATAACGACAATGGAACAGACCTAGACCAAAGGAGCAGGGAGCCGGCTCGGTGTCTCTGCTCCCTGGCCAGGCCTTCTTGGTAATACACACAAAGAATAAATAGCTGGACTTTGCCCAGCCTCAGTGCAGTTCTGCCCTTGGTGCCAGGATGGCCGTCCCTTCTACAACGGACAGAGTGCAGAAGGCCACACCCTGCTGACAGATGACTTCTGATGGCCCGGGATCTGCATGTACTTTGCTTCCTCTAACACTGCCTCGTTTACTACATGGATATTTCACCTCCCAGATTCATCTTGGGATCACTGTTAAAGATTCCTTCTCTGCTCTCTGAGATGTCCCTGCTAATCACAAAAATCTATGTTGCAATTTCAGATTAATTAAAGCTGTAAACCGGGCGAGTGACTGTAAGTCATATTCCCCACTTCTCTGTACCCTCTCAAAAATCATATCATTTTATGATACTCTCCCTAAAAATGATTTTATTCCCCCACATCTTCCTTTAGCCAGAAAGCAGCCTTCCTTGGACTGGGCGATCCTCCAGTCAAGGCTTCTTAGCTGTTGGCAGTGGGATATGACATACTTTTGGGGGCAAAGAACCCCTTCCCCCAACATTAGCAACCCAAAATGCATCCGGCACAATCCTGAGACTAGAACCACTGAAGCAGACTCCTGGTTTCAAGCCCAGCTCTGCCCTTTCCAAGCTGTAAGATTTAATCTCTCCATGACTCAGTTTCCCCACCTTTCAAATGGAGATAATTATGAAATGCATTTTGTAAAGCACTTAGAAGTTCAGTAAATAGTCACTGTTAATGTTGGCTGCGCCCAGTAGCTGGATGGGGTCCCGTGAACAACACCATCGATACGTATCATCCTTGGCCTCTACGAGCTGACAATCTAATTGGGAAATGGAACACACTAAAAAGAAAGAGCATGCCGAGTCCTGACCCACAGGGTATCTGTCCCTAGCTCAGTGAGGGCTGTTCTCCATCCACATCCACCCCTGCTCCCAAGATGCCCAGATTCTTAGAGAAATGTATCCAGTGGCTCCAGCTTTGCTGCTCCTGCCTTCTCTAGAGAAATCTAGGAACATTGAGTGCACACTTGACTGACCGCAGAGGAGCCCTCCAGGATGACATTCTTGAACAGACTTTTTTCTTTGTGTATCAAAGTCGTAGTTATGATTTCTGCCTTGTGGGGCAGGCTGAGCTCAATCAAAGGCAGAGAAAAATGATGCTGGAAGAAGTTATGACTCCTCTGCTTTGTGCCACCCTTCTTTCTTTTTGAAATTAAGATGTGAACCCCACAACCCTCAAAAATGTGCTATGAGTACCCATTGCTGCACCATTTCACAGAAGAGAAAAACTGATGGGCAGAATAGCTTACTGAAATCCCTGAATGGAAGCAGTGTGGAGCTTGCTAAAATAACTCAGGATCTCACAGAGCAAGCCAGCCTGGGTGAAGGTCCAGGACAGTTCTTGTACTCATCACGCCTTTCTCCCTGCCCCAGCTTCTCCTAAAACCAGGTTTAGAAGTCCCCTCCCTTCTATCCAGGGATTTCCAGGTGGTACAATGGTAAAGAATCCACCTGCCAATGGAGATATAGGAAACACAAGTTTGATCCCTGGGTCGAGAAAAGGAAACACCGATCCATTCCAGTATTCTTGCCTGGGGGATCCCATGGACAGAGGAGCCTGATGGGCTACAGTCCACGTGGTGGCAAAGAGTCAGACGTGACTTAGCGACTAAGCACATTCGCGCATACGCCCTTCTATCTACCAGGAACAGGTCTCCAGTCTCTGGCACAGATAACTCCAGGGACAACACCCAGGTTATCTAGAGGCTTCTGAACTCAAACATCTGCAATTCCAGGCTCAAGAAAAGATTCGATTCTGCAGTTGTTGTTTTTTTTTAATTTCATCTTCATCACCTTAACAATTGCATCTCCGGATTGTTCAATTCCACAGTGAAGCCGCTTCTGCTTACTACTGGCCTATCATTAGCTAGGATTAAGATTCATTTCAAATAGGAGGGATTTTTTCCCTCCCCATCACCCCCCTTTCATTCCCAAACTAATTTGCATTACAAAAAATTAAACAAAAGCAGCTTTTTGAATCTCCACTCATTACTCCCATTACATTTGTTAACATCATTATCCTCAACTGAAGATGGCAACTATTATCAAATGTTGTAGTGCTTTTGTGGACTTCTCACTATATTAGTTTAGAAAATTGCTTTAATGCATATGCTTTTAGAGGTTTAAAATCTACCACGGCATTATGAGCTATATAATGCTATACATTTTTAATCTAATAGTGCATTTATTTTATTTCATTTTGTGAAAGCATGCTGCACTGAAATAAAATGTATACCTATGGTATGGAAAAATACAAATGCAATTGGGAAAATGCAGAGCCAGGCTCCTGACTGGCAGGTCCTCTCCCACTCCCTTCTTTCCCTGGAGGAAAAAAAAAAAAAAAAAATCACTTCTCCTGAAACCCAAGCCCTGAGGCCCTAATGGGTGTGATGAGTGTGAGGGGGGGGGAGGAGGTGGAGGAGGGGGTGGGGTGGGTGCTCAGTGACCCAGAGATGGGGAAGGAAACCCGGTCCATTTGGGGCTATAAGCAAAAGCAAGCTTCTGCTATTCATTAACAGAGAAAAGCAGTTTCAGGGGCAATTACCAAATTTCTATATTCATAGAAATCCAGTTTCCCTGGAGAGAAAGGCTCAGGTTGGAACATTTATGAAGTGCTGGTTTCTTATGGAAATAAGAATTTTTGGTAATTACACAGGAGCTGCTCTTTATCTGCTTCTGCATTTTAATGATGGAGAGTGGTATTTTGTTAGTTTCTTTACTATTATTACTAAAGCACATGCAGACCCATAGCATCCTTGCTGGTATCCCAGGGATCCATTCATCCTAATAGCCAAGAATGAGCTTCTGCCACCCCGCTCAATCACGCTCAGTCACTCTGCTCACCAAACCAGAGACGAGATGGAGTGAGAGACACCGTGATCACGGCTTCATGCTCTGGGCTGGCGGCTCAGCACCTCCACCACCTCCTCGGGTTCCTCCTGTCTTCTCTCTGCCTCACCCCTCCCTGCACCCAGCTCCCATCTTGGGCTGTGTGGAGTGTGTGCATCACTCAGGGAGTCATTTGTAGGATGAAGAGGTTAAATGTGAGAGATTCTGTTGCTTACATGCCTTTCTGCAGCAAACGCCTGACCCAAGACTCAGAAACATGATTGATGAAGCCTCCCCAGAGCAGGGCTCACACAAGTCCCCCTGTCTCAGTCTCCCCGTGGTTCCTTTCCCTTCTGCTCCCAATGCCCTGCTGACAGCCTGACTCTATCCCTAATCAGTCTCTGGGAGACCCATGCCAGACTTCTCCCTCCCCCTGCCCAGTACCCCATTTCTGAGACCTCACTCCAGAGAAAGACCACTCCTGCCCAGGGAGGCCTGCAAAATGACACCAGCCTCCCCTCCCACAGCTATTTGGGGTGATTAATAATGGTTATAAAAGAAATCAGACCTTGATTAAGCTTAATAGATCCATTAATTACACCAAACAAAACAAACATAATGAACATAAAAATTTACGACCTCCGGCACCGGCTCAGATGCGTCCCCTTGTTGGGCCTTGACAGATCTCGTAGAGCCCATCCATCTCCACTGTTTGTAGAATCAGCGGCCTGTGCCGTACGGAGGTGGTGGAGGTGGAATCTCCCAGTGTCTCAGACTCTGCTGCTGACTACAGTACCTAGATCCACATCCCAGGCCACTCATCTTTGCATCTGTCGCTCTGGCAGTCCCTTGGACAGCAAGGAGATCAAAACAGTCAACCTTAAAGGAAATCAACCCTCAATACTCACTGGAAGGACTGATGATGAAGCTGAAGCTCAAAATACTTTGGTCACCTGATGTAAAGAGCTTATTCACTGAGAAAGACCCTGATGCTGGGAAAGACTGAGGGCAGGAGGAGAAGGGGGCAACAGGGGATGAGACGGTTGGGTAGCATCACTGACTCAATGGACATGAGTTTGAGCAAACTCTGGGAGATGGTAAAGGACAGGGAAGCCTTGTAGGCTACAGTTCATGGGGTCACAAAGAGTTGGAGGTGACTTAGTGGCTGAAAAATAACTCCCTCAGTCACGGGGCAGGTTAGCAGGGCCCCAGCAACCAGGTTGGCAGATCAGCCTCTCGGGTCTGACTGCCTGGTCCAAACCTGGCTTCACCACTTACTACCTACATGGTGTTGGACAAGCTAGCCCATCTGTCTGGGGCTGTGAAGTAGGGATAATCATGTTAGCACCTATCCCCTAGGGTTCTTATTGGAATTAACTGACCTAATGCATCTAAGGGTCTCTGACTAGTGCCTGGTACATGGTACACTGCAGTGTTACCTGTATTTATTTTGGCCTCATTATCACTGCACTTTGGATAAAGACTAGAGACCATCTATAGCTTCAGTATACTTTGGGGAACTTCATCTTTCTACTTTTTTGGAAAGGCAGAGAAATCTGCCCTAAGTAAGCCATCATTGGATATTTATTAAAGTCTACCAAGTGCCTAACCTTTAGTTAGGGACTGAAAGAGCATTTTAGCCTCAGCAGGTGGTGCCTGTCCAGAAATGATTTAAAGCATCAGCAAGAACCTGGATCTAATAGAACCCTTCAGAGCTTACCATTTTCCACAGGAGGGAAAGAAGAACCAGAGAGGTTCAAAGGGACATGCCCAGGGCCAAAGAGCTACATAATAGGGCCTCTGGACTAGAACCCTAGGGGCCTGACCAGCCCAAGTGTCCTTCTATTATACCACGCCTTGCAACTGTGTCTACCCTGCCACCCACTTGGATTATCGTAAGCTAAGAAAACCACATGACGAGTGGCTGGTGAAAAGAAAGTTGTGTAGGGAAATATGAATTGGAATTGGAAACCATAACCTGCTGGCTTAGCATCACCTTTCTTCAAGATCCCAGCATTGTTTGGTTTCAGAATCAGCAATGATACCTTCTCCAGGCCTTTGCACCGGCTGTTCCCTCCACCTGGAAGGCCCTGCTCCCATCCCTGGTCCACTGACCACCTCCACTCCTATCTCAAGACTCAGCCCAGGTTTCACCACTTTCAGCTTTCCCACCCCTCCCAAGATTTCCCAGAAATGACAGTATCCTCACCACTTCTCGGCTCCCCTGCCTCAGTGCATTCCCTGTAGAGCAGTCAAGGTACTTCATTGTGACTTTGGGGGCACAGCTTGACCAGTCTCTTATTCACCAAGAAATATATCGAGCATCTGCTACATGCCAGGCACAGTCCCAGGCAGGGCAGATATGGTGGTGGACTAGACAGCCACGGCCCTTGACCTCAGGGAACTTATGATCTTGTAACGTTAATTTCGTCTTGGGCATCTTTGATTCTGTGCCCAGCATGGGGCCTCACCAAGAGTCCCTGCATGAAGAGTAATGAGGAAGGGATGCCTGGAGGAGGAGCAGAGGCTTTCTGTGGGTGGGCTGGCAGGGGAAGAAGCCAGGGGGGCTTATTACAGAGGGATGTCTTTACAGAGCAGGGACAGGAGTTATGGTTCTGCCTGGAGCCCACCCACAGAGCTTGCGACAAGCTGGGGGAGCATGGACATATCCGCTTGGTGTGGTTTAACCATCTATAATCCTCCCCTATCTATTATTCCATCCTCGGATATCAATTCCTGGTCAGTCGCTCAGCCTACAAGACCCTGAAAATAGATTTAAATTATTGCTTTATTTCCCATCCAGCTCGGGGTGTTGATTTATGCTGCCCAAACAATCAAGCCTTTATCTCAGTCACCCAGCAGCATTAGTAGCAATTTATCATGGTTTACTTCTCCCTTTACCACCGACACTGGGGCTCGTTGGTTGTAGCCTTTTTTTCTCAGAAAGATGAAGCAAGCGGGCATGAGTGATCATGGTAGCAAAGGCCAGGGCCACTTCCTGACAGTCTAGAGTTGGGGGACAAGAGGATGCTTAACCTGGAGACTCTTTTATCTCATGTCAAGTGGAAAGAATCCAGTCTTGGAGGGGAGGGCTCCTGTCCCAGCTGTGCTGTGGGCCAGCTGAGCAACCTTGAGCAAACCACTTCCCCTCTCTGGGCCTTCACCTCCTCACCTTTGACCCCACTGTGACCAATGAGGTCTTAGGAAAGGACATCGCTAGCTTGGAGAGCTGTCCCTCTACAAGAGCTCTGGCTTTGCTTTTTAAACACCTAACCCGGCCAACTCAACTCTAGCCTCCCTACCCCACATTAGGGCAGGAGCTCTGCAAAACCAGCCCTCCTGTGGGAACAGGTGACCACACCAAACAAGAGTGGGTGGGGAGCAGCCCAGAGGAGCCAGAAGGCAGAGTGCCAATCAAGTTTCAGACAAGATGGTCCAAGTACATCATGGGTCCAAGTTCTGCCCACTCCCAGCTGCAACCTGGGATCTCAAATGGTTTTTATGTGGCTCAAATGGTTGGGGAAAAAAAGTCAAAAAAAAGAATAATATTCTATCACACAGAAATATTACATTATTGGACTTCCCTTGCGGTCCAGTGGTTAAGAATCTGCCTGCCAATGTAGGAGACACAGATTCAGTCCCTGGTCTGGGGAGATCCCATATGCCATGGGGCAACTAAGCCTGTGTACCTCTACCGAAGCCCACTTGCCCTAGAGGCTGTGCTCTGTAGGAAGAGAAGTCGCCTCCACGAGAAGGCTGGGCTCCACAGCTAGAGAGAAGCCCCCGCTCGCCACAGCCAGAGAAAACCCACATGCAGCAATGAAGACCCAGCACAGCCAGAAAAATAAATACATAAAAATTCTAAATATTACATTATTAAATTTTGGTGTCCATAAATGAAGTGTTGTTTTTTTTTTGGGGGGGGCGGGCAGGGCACCTGGCCACGCTTGCTGGTTCACGGATTGTCTTCAACTGTTTTTGCTCCACATAGCAGAGATGAAGAGTTGTGATAGAGACATTATGGCCTGCAAAGCCTGAAATATTTACTCTCTGATCTTTTAGAGAAAATGTCTGCCAACCCTTGGGTAGATGATTGGCGAGGCCAGACGTCTCCATCCTAGACGTGCCAGAGTCTTAGTTTGTGTCATTTGCTTTTTCTGTTTAGTTTGGATGGAGACTCAACTCCAAGCAGGAAGAAAGGATCTCCTGAGGTTTTGATCCGTGAAGGAGACTCTACTGGGAAAAGCCAGAGATAAGAGACAGCCCTGAGCTTCCACCACCGGTATGGTTGGGCAAGTTGGCCCCTGCCTTGTGGTAGAGCCAAGGACGCTGCTTGCCAATTCTGCTCTCACACTGCACAGTCCTGCCCCTAAGCCTTTGCTGAGTGCACCCTCCACCTGTGCTGCCCTTCTTCCCCACCCCACAGGTCACCTCCCCTGGAAGCCCTGTGTTTCCCCCTCCCAGGGTCTCTGTCCCCCCAGCTTCCCTGCTGTCACCCTTTCCTCCACCGAGGACAGCAAATTAGTCTCATGTTGGCTGCTTCCAGCTGACTGGAGGTGGCCTCCTGTGGGAGGAAGGTGAAGCTGCTTGGAGATCAGCTTATCAGACTGTCCCGATGAGCCAGTGATGGCCGCTCTGAGCACAGGAGGCTCAGACCCCACTGTGGGCATCTTGCCTTCCTGGCTCTGCTGTGGGCTGGGCACTGGGGCATGGTGTCAACCCCTTCATGAGCTGAATTCCTGGCTGGCAGTGGCCATGTCCACCTCCCACTGTGCCTGGTCCAGAGCTGGTCTCAGGGCACACGCCCCCGCCCCACCACAGGGAGCTGCCGGCGACAACACCCTGACACCAGCCCTTCCAAAAGTCTCCTGGTAACTGACACTAAAACACCCCTATGTGGCTTGCTCTCAAAGAACCGCCCCAGGAGGCACTGCTGGGGAAATAAGCCTGCCCCACCAATCGGGTCAGAGGAGGAAGGGAGAGGCCGGGACAGAAGAGCAGTTTCCAACTTTGGGGAGGAATCCTCGGTATTTACCCAGCAAACAACACCCAGGTGAGGCAGTGTGTCAACAAGGCCGGCTCAGCAGCTCTCCCGTCTTAGCGTTTTTTAATGTTTGCCACACGCCAGACAGTAATGCTTTAACGGCCGCACTCTGCTGGCAGGCAGCGCAGTGTCCGGAACACAGTGTAAAAATTGAGTGATAACAGCCTGGCTGTGTGTGAGGTCAGCACTGGCCCCAGCCTCTTCCCAGACACACACACACCCCCAGGACCCTCCCCGAGTCCGCTGAACTGCAGTGAATGAGCAGGATTCTCCCAGCCTGAACGACCCTGAGGCAGCTCCCAGGACGCCTCACAAGCCCCCACACTGGAAGAACAAACTGTGTAGAGGGGAACGTGAACCAAGTTCTAAGCCCAGAGGCAGTGGCCTTGGACTATCCAGACAGCTTTGGCTATCTGAAATTTAGCATGGGCTTTCTTGGGACCCGTGCTTTCTTGGGACCCCTCATTAACAGAATTCATCAATGAGATTAATTGATTAATCTCAAAGGACTCCCAAATTACTGATATCCCTTAAAACAGAAAATCCATGACTCAGGGGGAAGGTATATAGCTACCCTAAATAGCACACCCAGTTTTCCTTTCTAAAAATGCAAGTCAGATAAATGTTAAAAAAAAAAAAAAAAAATCCCTAGGACTTCCCTGGTGGTCCAGAATCCACCTGCCAATGCAGGGGACACAGGTTCAGTACCGGATCTGGGAAGATTTCATGAACCACGGAGCAACTAAACCTGTGTGCCACAACTACTGAAGCCTGAACACCTAGAGAGAAGCCACTGCAAAGAGAGATGCCCGCGTATTTCAAGTAGAGAAAGCCTGAGCTCAGCAACAGAGAGCCAGCCCAGCCAAAAAAATAAAATTCCCCTCTACTATGTAAGACCTTTGGGGGAAACAACTTTCTCTGGTTAGAACATCTTAGAGTAAGAGGATCCTCATGTAAACACGAAGATTACAATGACAATTACCTGTTAATAACAGCAGCAGCACTGATGAGCACTTACTAAGTTCTAGGCCAGGGATTGGTAAACCTTTTCGATAATGGGGCAGGATAAGAAATATATTCAGTTTTGTGCTGCTGCTGCTGCTGCTGCTAAGTCGCTTCAGTCGTGTCCGACTCTGTGCGACCTCATAGACAGCAGCCCACCAGGCTCCCCTGGCCCTGGGATTCTCCAGGCGAGAACACTGGAGTGGGTTGCCATTTCCTTCTCCAATGCAAGAAAGTGAAAGGTGAAATTGAAGTCCTTCAGTCGTTTCCAACTCCTAGCGACCCCATGGACTGCAGCCCACCAGGCTCCTCCATCCATGGGATTCTCCAGGCAAGAATACTGGAGTGGGGTGCCATGGCTTTCTCCACCAGATTCAATTCTACCATTGTAGCTCAAAAGCAGCAGAGACAGTCCTTTCAGGAAGGGGCATGGCTGTGTTCAGACAAAAGGTTTACGAGTCAGGTGATGGGCCTAATTAGGTCCACAGGCTATAGTTTGCTGATTCCTATTTTGAGGGCTGTGCTAAGTGTTTTAGGGACATAATCTCATTTAATCTTCATAACAACTCTAGGAGATGGGTACTGTTTTTAATACTCATTTTTAGAAATAAATTTGGGATCAGAGTTAGATTTCTTGCCCAAGATCATAAATTTAATAGGCAGCATGGCTGGAATTCAAACTACTTCATTATAGTGTAAAAATAATAATACTCCTAGCTGACATCTGAAGAATGCCTACTAGGAATCAGATACTATTATGAAGTTTTTAATTTAATCCTTCAAACTCTATTATTATTCCCATTTTACAGATGATGAAACTAAGTCTAGAGGGGCGAAATGATTTGCCCAAAGGCACATACTTTATCACAGAGATTTGAAGCCAGATTGTCCAGCTTCATAGCCTTGTGTGATAACTGTTTAACTCTCAAGGCATTCTTCAAGGTAGGTCAATGAGCAGAAAGCTCCAGGGGTTTAGGCCTCTGCTATATCATTCTCTCATAGATGAAAAAAATTTACCATCCAACCTCATCTTCCACTGTGCCCACCTGTAATAGGTCTCAAGGAAAAAAAGCCTCCTATGCTACAAGCCCATTGCTACAATGTCTACACATCCATTCTCTACACCTGCATCTCCATTCCTGCCCTGCAGATAGGTTAATCAGTACTATTTTTCTAGATTCTGTATATATGCATCAATATACAATACTTGTTTTTCTCTTTCTGCCTTACTTCAGTCTATATGACAGACTAGGTTCATCGTCATCACTACAAGTGAACTTACGGACGCAGATGGGAAGGAAAGGGTGGGACGAATTCAGAGAGTAGTATATACATATATATATATATATACATATGTACATTACTACGTGTAAAATACACAGCCTATGGGAAGCTGCTATATAGCACAGGGAGCTCACCGCAGTGCTCTGTGGTGACCTACAGTGGGGGTGGAAGAGAAGTTCAAGAGGGAGGGGATATAGGTGTACTTAGAGATGGTTCATGTTGTAGGGCAGAAACTAACACAACACTATACAGCAATTATACTCCAATTGAAATTTAAAAAAAAAAAAAAAAAAAGGCCTCCTGAGCTCTGTGGCCTTCTGGCCCTGAACTCACATGGAGGACTTTAAAAGTCTGCCTTGCTCCCCTTCAAGGCTGTATCAAGTCTCAATCAATAGGTCCCTCCTGGTCCAGGCACTGGAGCCCTGGGTGGACCCTGGAGGGACAGAGGCCCCGCCTGGGCTGCTGAGGCAGAGTCAGCCCAGAACAGGAGTCCCAGAACAGGAGCGGTCAGTGAGCGCCCGCTGCCTGCACACACTGCTCAGAATGACACCCAGGCATCCAGGTGTGGGGCAGATAGCAATTTTCCTTTTTACTTATTGGTGCAAGCCCAGTCAGAGAGCCTGACAGGGCCCCAAACAAGCTGTCAGGAACTTCTAATTAGGGCTGAACGGCATCACGAGTGCACACGCCCTCCACTCTCGGAATTAGCAGGACAAAGTGCCTGGATAGATAGAGTCAGACAGGCTGAAAGAGGAACTCCCCCCAACGGGGCTGGCAGAGGAGGGGGTGGGGAGCCCGGGGCTGAGTCAGGAGGTGGGCTGAGCTTCCCACGCCAGGGTTCTGCTCGAATAAAGCAGAGTAGTGCTAGAATAAAGAGGGAAACCTGGAGCAGATCCCCTGAACCTTCAAACTCCACTCTGCCTCCATCTCATGTGCCGAGTAATTCACTGAGTCCCAGGGAGGCAGCAGAGTGGTGTTGATGTCATGCACTTGAATCGGCCAGACCTAGATTCAAATTTAGGCTTTCCTTTCATCCGAATTCCAGTTTCCTCACTTACCTTGTGAGTTGGGGTTGTGAGGATCAAGGGAAAGAGTGCTTTCCAGCCGTTTAGCATGGCCCTGACACAGAATAAGCGCTTAAGAAAGAAATGGCCCCTATTATAGTTACTGTTCCTCAAATTTACAGTCACTCAATTCAGTTCAGTTCAGTCACTCAGTCATGTCTGACTCTTTGTGTCCCCATGAATCACAGCACGACAGGCCTCCCTGTCCATCACCAACTCCCGGGTTTACTCAGACTTAGTCCATCAAGTCAGTGATGCCATCCAGCCAGCTCATCCTCTGTCGTCCCCTTCTCCTCCTGCCCCTAATCCCTCCCAGCATCAGGGTCTTTTCCAATGAGTCAACTCTTTGCATGAGGTGGCCAAAGTATTGGAGTTTCAGCTTCAGCATCAGTCCTTCCAATGAACACCCAGGGTTGATCTCCTTCAGAGTGGACTGGTTGGATCTCCTTGCAGTCAAGGGACTCTCAAGAGTCTTCTCCAACACCACAGTTCAAAAGCATCAATTCTTCACCGCTCAGCCTTCTTCACATTCCAACTCTCATACCCATACATGACCACTGGAAAAACCATAGCCTTGACTAGATGGACCTTTGTTGGTAATGAATCTGCTTTTTAATATGCTATCTAGGTTGGTCATAACTTTCCTTCCAAGGANAAAAAAAAAAAAAAAAAAGGCCTCCTGAGCTCTGTGGCCTTCTGGCCCTGAACTCACATGGAGGACTTTAAAAGTCTGCCTTGCTCCCCTTCAAGGCTGTATCAAGTCTCAATCAATAGGTCCCTCCTGGTCCAGGCACTGGAGCCCTGGGTGGACCCTGGAGGGACAGAGGCCCCGCCTGGGCTGCTGAGGCAGAGTCAGCCCAGAACAGGAGTCCCAGAACAGGAGCAGTCAGTGAGCGCCCGCTGCCTGCACACACTGCTCAGAATGACACCCAGGCATCCAGGTGTGGGGCAGATAGCAATTTTCCTTTTTACTTATTGGTGCAAGCCCAGTCAGAGAGCCTGACAGGGCCCCAAACAAGCTGTCAGGAACTTCTAATTAGGGCTGAACGGCATCACGAGTGCACACGCCCTCCACTCTCGGAATTAGCAGGACAAAGTGCCTGGATAGATAGAGTCAGACAGGCTGAAAGAGGAACTCCCCCCAACGGGGCTGGCAGAGGAGGGGGTGGGGAGCCCGGGGCTGAGTCAGGAGGTGGGCTGAGCTTCCCACGCCAGGGTTCTGCTCGAATAAAGCAGAGTAGTGCTAGAATAAAGAGGGAAACCTGGAGCAGATCCCCTGAACCTTCAAACTCCACTCTGCCTCCATCTCATGTGCCGAGTAATTCACTGAGTCCCAGGGAGGCAGCAGAGTGGTGTTGATGTCATGCACTTGAATCGGCCAGACCTAGATTCAAATTTAGGCTTTCCTTTCATCCGAATTCCAGTTTCCTCACTTACCTTGTGAGTTGGGGTTGTGAGGATCAAGGGAAAGAGTGCTTTCCAGCCGTTTAGCATGGCCCTGACACAGAATAAGCGCTTAAGAAAGAAATGGCCCCTATTATAGTTACTGTTCCTCAAATTTACAGTCACTCAATTCAGTTCAGTTCAGTCACTCAGTCATGTCTGACTCTTTGTGTCCCCATGAATCACAGCACGACAGGCCTCCCTGTCCATCACCAACTCCCGGGTTTACTCAGACTTAGTCCATCAAGTCAGTGATGCCATCCAGCCAGCTCATCCTCTGTCGTCCCCTTCTCCTCCTGCCCCTAATCCCTCCCAGCATCAGGGTCTTTTCCAATGAGTCAACTCTTTGCATGAGGTGGCCAAAGTATTGGAGTTTCAGCTTCAGCATCAGTCCTTCCAATGAACACCCAGGGTTGATCTCCTTCAGAGTGGACTGGTTGGATCTCCTTGCAGTCAAGGGACTCTCAAGAGTCTTCTCCAACACCACAGTTCAAAAGCATCAATTCTTCACCGCTCAGCCTTCTTCACATTCCAACTCTCATACCCATACATGACCACTGGAAAAACCATAGCCTTGACTAGATGGACCTTTGTTGGTAATGAATCTGCTTTTTAATATGCTATCTAGGTTGGTCATAACTTTCCTTCCAAGGAGTAAGCGTCTTTTAATTTCAAGGCTGCAATCACCATCTGCAGTGATTTTGGAGCCCCCCAAAAAAATTCTGACACTGTTTCCACTGTTTCCCCATCTATTTCCCATGAAGTGATGGGACCAGATGCTATGATCTTAGTTTTCTGAATGTTGAGCTTTAAGCCAACCTTGTCACTCTCCTCTTTCACTTTCATCAAGAGGCTTTTTAGCTCCTCTTCACTTTCTGCCAAAAGGGTGGTGTCATCTGCATATCTGAGGTTATTGATATTTCTCCCGGCAATCTTGATTCCAGCTTGTGCTTCTTCCAGTCCAGCGTTTCTCATGATGTACTCTGCATAGAAGTTAAATAAGCAGGGTGACAATATACAGCCTTGACGTACTCCTTGTCCTATTTGGAACCAATCTGTTGTTCCATGTCCAGTTCTAACTGTTGCTTCCTGACCTGCATACAGATTTCTCAAGAGGCAGGTCAAGTGGTCTGGTATTCCCATCTCTCTCAGAATTTTCCACAGTTTATTGTGATCCACACAGTCAAAGGCTTTGGCATAGTCAATAAAGCATAAATAGATGTTTTTCTGGAACTCTCTTGCTCTTTCGATGATCCAGCGGATGTTGGCAATTTGATCTCTGGTTCCTCTGCCTTTTTTAAGACCAGCTTGAACATCAGGGAGTTCACGGTTCATGTACTGCTGAAGTCTGGCTTGGAGAATTTGGAGCATTGCTTTCCTAGCGTGAGGTGAGCGCAGTTGTGCGGTTGTCTGAGCACTCCTTGGCACTGCCTCTCTGGGACTGGAATGGACACTGACCTTTTCCAGCCCTGAGGCCTCTGCTGAGTCACAGTCACAGTCACTGGCACCTATTATAGGTGTGCTGTGTTTAGTCGCTCAGTCGTGTCTTACCCTTTTCGACCCCATGGACTGTAGCTCCCCAGGCTCCTCTGTCCGTGGGGATTCTCCAGGCAAGAATACTAGAGTGGGTTGCCATGCCCTCCTCCGGGGGGTCATCCTGACCCGGGGATCGAATCCAGGTCTCTCACATTGCAGGCAGATTCTTTACCATCTGAGCCACCAGGGAAGAGCACCTATTGTATACATTAGGCTTATAATTAGGCTCCCAAGACAGACTCATTGAATTTTCATCCTCAACAATTGTCTGATTAAGGCCTTATCACCCCTATTTTACAGATGAGGAGACTGAGGTTCAGAGGTGAAAGGGTATGCCTGGAACCATACACCCAACCAGCGGCAGATTCTGGATTCTCATGCTGAAGTTAGACATCATAACCACAATCACCACCACCACTTTTTGCACACGTATATTGCATCAAGCACTGTGCTGAGCAAGGTGGGTGTTATTTCCCCAGACAATGCAAGAGCTGGCAAGTACTTCTTTGACCTGAGCTAAAATGCTCCTCTCTTACCGTCTGCTGTGGGTCCTGGGGCTTCCCTTTAGAGATGGGCAGCCAGTCCAGCCCTGTTACTGGAGTAACCTGTCTCCAGTTACTCTAACCATCCCTCAGTCTGACATTATTTATTCAGTTAGTTATAGTCAGAGCTATCTGCACTCTCCTGACCCCCTACCTTTCTGCCGTGGCCTGCTTCATTTTCTCAATGTCCTTTTACAAACACGAGCCTGGAGTGCACAGCTATGGGCTGACCGGCCTGTCACTGTCCAGGGATTTCTTGGGAGCCTTGTTGCCTTGTTGATTTAGGTTGAGATGCAGCCAACAAAAGCTCTTCCTAAGAGTTTTTCAGGCATGCTGGTGACAAACCTGACACCCCATTCTGTCTTAATAGCTTTTGCTTCTAGAAACAGTACTTCCCATGTTTTCCTATTAGATTTCATCTCATGTTCTGCCAATAATTTTAGTCCACTGAAATTGCTTTGTATCATGTTTCTATCTTAGCAAGGAGTTAAGAGCATAGGGTCTGAGGTCAGACAGCCTGGAATAAATCCTGGTTCTGCAACCGGTTACCTTAATTTTCATCCTCAGTTTGCTTATCTGTAAAATGGTAATAATGCTATGACCTACCTCACTGGGATGCTGCAAAAATTAAATGTTAACACATGGAATCTGTTTAGAACAAAGCCTGGCACATAGTAAGTGCTATACAGTATGAGCTATTATTTTTTATTACTATTATACAAGGTTTTGTTGCCCTCTTGTAGCTTCATATATCATTCACAAACATTTCTTAAAAATATTTATTTATTTGGCTGCCTCAGGTCTTAACTGCAGCACATGGGATCTTTTGTTGTGGCATGTGGTTAAACTGCCTCTGTAGTTGCAATGTTCTGTCTTAGCTGTTCCTCAGCATATGGAATCTTCGTTCCCTGACCAGGGATCAAACCCGTGTCCCCTGTATTGCAAGGCGGATTCTTAACCACTGACCACCAGGGATGTCCCCACAAACCTGAGTTAGTATGTCCTCCACGACTTCACCAAAGTAACAGAAAACACATTTTGGAGCACATGAAAGGTTGTCTGGTTTCATTGTGGCTTCTGTAGATAATTCCACGGCCTCGGTGAAAATGTCATTTTATAACTTGCCAGACCTGATATCCCTTAGTGAACTGGAAGAGATATTCCTGCATCACTGCAGCTGTCTTCTCGCTAACGCCCAGGCTTCTAGAACCACTACCCTCCCCCCCAGCCCTTCAACACTGGGCTCCTCCAGAGCCATGCGCGGAATGTGGGAGAACACAGGGCTTATCTCCCTGAATGTGTCAGCCACACAGACAGAGGGGACAGGGAACACACATCCTAGACCCCACGTCTTCAGAGCTTTCCCTCCAGGTTGATCTCAACCATTAGGGATCCATCCGCCATGGTCTTGGTCCTGGTTCTAATGCTCCCCACTGGATACCGTCCAGATTGTCTACAGGGGGGTGCCATGAAAGGATATGACAAGTGCCACACTGAAATCCTCATCCTAGGTCCAGGACATTCTTTTGACCTACCCATACTTCTCAGAAGAAAGAGGTCTGTCTGTCTGGCGCAGCCAGTCTTCAGGCAGCCCACTCCTCATTTGCTTCGCGTCCACAGTCATCTGCACCCCATCTGTGCAAGAAGCCTGCCCGGGGCTGCTGTTGAGCCCCTCTGTGGACCATCTGCCACCCTCTCCTGCCTTCTCCCTTGGAAAGCAAAACCTTATTCTTTCTCTCCTTATGGCCCTTTCCAGGTCTCTGCAGGCGCCCTGGGAGGCCTGCAGTGGTGGCCTGCTCAGGGCTCTGTGCCACCGCGGGCTCTCAGGCCAGGTCCTTCTTTCCCAGCCCAGCCATTCTGCTCAGACAGGGCTACCTGCCCTCCGACCCCCATGAATGCCACACCATCTGCCCCCATCTGCACACCTGCACCTTGTCCCTGCTACAAAAGCCACTTTGAGAGTCCCTTAAGGCCCTACTGTCATTTTTCCCTCCCACCACACCTCACCTGCAGTTCAGCCTGCTTGACCCTTGCCTTACGGAGTGCAATAGACAGACTCCAAAGACTCCTTCCAGTCTGTTGAGAGTGTGAATCTCTCAGAGGCTGGATATACAGTGCTGAGGTCATGGGGCTGGTTATCTGAACACTGGCCCCGCTGGCCTGTCCACAGGCATCACCACTGAGGGCGGGAGGTGGGAGGGACACAGCCCGGCGCTGTCATCTGGGCCTCATCCATCTGCAGGCCGGGAATGTATGGCAGCTCCCTGCTCCCCAGGCCCGCCTGCTACTCTTTATTCATTAAAATGCTCAGATGCCGACTAACTTTATTTGCTCAGTATTTATTTTGCCAGCCTTGAAGCAGGAACAACAGGCAGCTTGATTGAAAGGTTGTCTGCTTTCATTGTGGCTCCTGTAAGTAATTCCACAGCCTCGGTGGAAATGGTATTTTATAACTTGCCAGAGCAGATATCCCTTAGCGAATTGGAATAGATATTCCTGCATCACCTAGGCTGTCTTGTAACACCCAGGCCTCTAGAATCACTGCCCTCCTCCCCAGGCCCTTGATACCACGTTTCCTCCAGGGCCATGCAGGGAATGTGGGAGAACACAGGGCTTGTCTCCCTGGAACGTGGCAGCCATGCAGACAGAGGGGACAAGGCCTAGAAATGCAGTGGGAGGGCTCAGGTTATATCTGGGCTCATCCCAAGGGGCGAGACTCCAGGCTGGGGATGTGGTGGTGGGAGGGCGTGGAGAGGCAGAGAGATAGGGTGACTTCTCCTTCCTGGACGGCCTCAAAGACCAGGCTGGAAGAGTTGGCCCAGTCCTGCCTGGAAAAATAGGAAGCTAAGCTGTGTTCTGGAAAGCACTAAACATGGGAGGAATTAGACCGCACCAGCACTTCCCCTGCCCTCACAACAACTCTGACCGCCTCCCACCGGAAAGTTCAATAGGCAGAGTGCTTCCCCAGCAGAACTGAGCAGGGGTCTTCATGGACAGGAGGCGGGCTGGGGCTGGGCCCTCACATCGCTGTGTTCCCTCTGTCTGCCCCCTTGGAGGGCAGAGGCTTATTGGGCAGAGCAGGCCTCTGTCTGTTCCACGGGGCTCCCAGCTAGCTCAGAGTGGGCCAAGGACAGCCCCCTGCCCCACCTCTGAGCCTGCAGCCCCTCCTTCTGTGGGGTGCTTCAGAAGGTCGGTGCGGAGCAGAGAGAGCTCCTACATTCTTTTGACCTACCCATACTTCTCAGAAGAAAGAGGTCTGTCTGTCTGGCGCAGCCAGTCCTCAGGCAGCCCACTCCTCATTTGCTTCGCGTCCACAGTCATCTGCACCCCATCTGTGCAAGAAGCCTGCCCGGGGCTGCTGTTGAGCCCCTCTGTGGACCATCTGCCACCCTCTCCTGCCTTCTCCCTTGGAAAGCAAAACCTTATTCTTTCTCTCCTTATGGCCCTTTCCAGGTCTCTGCAGGCGCCCTGGGAGGCCTGCAGTGGTGGCCTGCTCAGGGCTCTGTGCCACCGCGGGCTCTCAGGCCAGGTCCTTCTTTCCCAGCCCAGCCATTCTGCTCAGACAGGGCTACCTGCCCTCCGACCCCCATGAATGCCACACCATCTGCCCCCATCTGCACACCTGCACCTTGTCCCTGCTACAAAAGCCACTTTGAGAGTCCCTTAAGGCCCTACTGTCATTTTTCCCTCCCACCACACCTCACCTGCAGTTCAGCCTGCTTGACCCTTGCCTTACGGAGTGCAATAGACAGACTCCAAAGACTCCTTCCAGTCTGTTGAGAGTGTGAATCTCTCAGAGGCTGGATATATAGTGCTGAGGTCATGGGGCTGGTTATCTGAACACTGGCCCCGCTGGCCTGTCCACAGGCATCACCACTGAGGGCGGGAGGTGGGAGGGACACAGCCCGGCGCTGTCATCTGGGCCTCATCCGTCTGCAGGCCGGGAATGTATGGCAGCTCCCTGCTCCCCAGGCCCGCCTGCTACTCTTTATTCATTAAAATGCTCAGATGCCGACTAACTTTATTTGCTCAGTATTTATTTTGCCAGCCTTGAAGCAGGAACAACAGGCAGCTTGATTGAAAGGTTGTCTGCTTTCATTGTGGCTCCTGTAAGTAATTCCACAGCCTCGGTGGAAATGGTATTTTATAACTTGCCAGAGCAGATATCCCTTAGCGAATTGGAATAGATATTCCTGCATCACCTAGGCTGTCTTGTAACACCCAGGCCTCTAGAATCACTGCCCTCCTCCCCAGGCCCTTGATACCACGTTTCCTCCAGGGCCATGCAGGGAATGTGGGAGAACACAGGGCTTGTCTCCCTGGAACGTGGCAGCCATGCAGACAGAGGGGACAAGGCCTAGAAATGCAGTGGGAGGGCTCAGGTTATATCTGGGCTCATCCCAAGGGGCGAGACTCCAGGCTGGGGATGTGGTGGTGGGAGGGCGTGGAGAGGCAGAGAGATAGGGTGACTTCTCCTTCCTGGACGGCCTCAAAGACCAGGCTGGAAGAGTTGGCCCAGTCCTGCCTGGAAAAATAGGAAGCTAAGCTGTGTTCTGGAAAGCACTAAACATGGGAGGAATTAGACCGCACCAGCACTTCCCCTGCCCTCACAACAACTCTGACCGCCTCCCACCGGAAAGTTCAATAGGCAGAGTGCTTCCCCAGCAGAACTGAGCAGGGGTCTTCATGGACAGGAGGCGGGCTGGGGCTGGGCCCTCACATCGCTGTGTTCCCTCTGTCTGCCCCCTTGGAGGGCAGAGGCTTATTGGGCAGAGCAGGCCTCTGTCTGTTCCACGGGGCTCCCAGCTAGCTCAGAGTGGGCCAAGGACAGCCCCCTGCCCCACCTCTGAGCCTGCAGCCCCTCCTTCTGTGGGGTGCTTCAGAAGGTCGGTGCGGAGCAGAGAGAGCTCCATCTCCGGCCCCTGGAGCGCTGATTGCAGCCCTGATCGCGGCTCGGCAATCACCCTCTCCTTACTATTATGACTAAATCAAGTTGGGTGATTTATTTCCCACTTATCTTTCCTGTTTCCGCTCCCTGTCCGATCCGCACTGTTGCACACACCAGAGGGAAAACAGATCATGCGTTCCGATCAGCGGCGGCGGAGTCTAAAAGCACACCCCCCCTGCTGCCGTGGGGCAGAGAGGTCCGCAGACGTCGGGAAGACCCTCCCTGAGAGTGGGCTGGTGCCAGACCCCAGCTTCAGAGGGTGGGAGGTGGAATGTCAAGGCTTTTGGAGCCTCTGCAGAGGGAACGAGCCACAGTTAGGCTAAAGGTTAAAATGAGGTGGGAGGTGGTAGCTGGCAGGAGACAGTAGGCCTCACCCTGAAGCAGTCCCAGCTCCCAGGGCTTCACACCATCCAGGCTTCTCTCTGCCCAGAGTGCCTAGAGGCCCCAGAGCTGCTCCGCCGGGCCTGACCCACCTCCCCACACCTTCGCTGCCCTGCCCCTGGGTCCACACTAAGGAAACAGAAGAGACCCGGCCAGGCCTGCCATCCTCAGCCTGGGCTCCTGCAGCCAGGCTGGCCACCCTCCCTGGATGCACCACCCCTGGAAGGAACTGCAGGCCACAAACTACCCCCCGAGAGGGTAGGACAGTGTGGAGACCCAGAGCTCTGGCTCTGGGGCCAAAAGCCTGGCAAACTACTCGGCTTCTTTGGGCCTCAGCCTCCTTATCTGTTAGAAGGGTAACAATAACCACTGTTGGAAGGATTAAATGAACTCAGGCATCCCTGGGTACTTTAGGAGGTGGTATTTAAACCAATAAGCCAGTTCTTCTGTGTCAGGGAAGGGAGCTGCTGCTGCTGCTAAGTCACTTCAGTCGTGTCCAACTCCGTGTGACCCCATAGACGGCAGCCCACCAGGCTCCCCCATCCCTGGGATTCTCCAGGCAAGAACACTGGAGTGGGTTGCCATTTCCTTCTCCAATGCATGAAAGAGAAAAGTGAAAGTGAAGTCGCTCAGTCTGTCCGACTGTTAGCGACCCCATGGACTGCAGCCCACCAGGCTACTCCGTCCATTGGATTTTCCAGGCAAGAGTACTGGGGTGGGGTGCCATTGCCTTAGGTGCATTACCTTGGGAGCAATTTGTTGTTGTTAGGGTAGAAAAATCCCTTAGGTGGCTTATTTATATTTATTTCATATTATATTTTGTATTTACTGATATAAGTATAAGGCCGTGGGATGCTCCTAACCCAAGCAAAGGGTACATCGGGAAGTTTGCTCTGAGTATGAGAATGGCTGCCCCTCTCCAGATGTACAGACTGTGAGAAGGTGGGCCACACATAGGAGGAACTCAGGGGCCTTCTGGGAGGGAGAAGACCAAGACTTCAAGTAAAAGCCATCTATGAGGTAAGCTAGGTAGCACTCCAAAAGCTGTGATGGCAGGATAGGACCCTGCTAGCCACAACACAGGACTCAGGGAGGGAAGAGGGCGGTAGAGAAAGTAACCTGTTCAACCACCAGTGTCAGCATCTCCTGTTGCTGACAGTCCTTCAGCTCTACATCTCTCACCTCTTCCTCCAGTGAGTGACTCTTCTTGCCTGTTCACGCGATGCCAACCCCTGAATGCCAGCTGTTGTACTGTACTACTGTACTTTTCAAGGTGAAAAGTGAAAGTGCTAGTTACTCAGTCATGTCCCATTCTTTGTGACCCCATGAACTGTAGCCCACCAGGCTCCTCTGTCCATGGAATTCTCCAGGCAAGAATACTGGAGTGGGTTGCCATGCCCTTCTCTAGGGGATCCTCCTGAGCCAAGGATTGAACTTGGGTCTCCTGCAATTATAGGCAGATTCTTTACCATCCGAGGCACCAGGGAAGCTCCACTTTTCAAGGTACTGTAAGATTAAAAGTGTTTATTTTTGTGTTTTTTGTGTATTATTTGTGTAAAAAGTATTGTAAATCTACAGTACAGTACTATACAGCCGATTGTGTCAGTTGGGTACTCAGGTTAACTTTGTAGGACTTATAAACAAATTGGACTTAGGAATGCGCTTTTGGAACAGAACTCATTCATATGTGGGGGACTTGGTGTACCTCTCCTGACGCATTTGCATTTTAACTTGAGATAAATTCTTAAGTCAAAGGAATTCTGTCTCTAATGGTAGAACATCAGAACCCAGTGAGGTAAGGGATTACAGCCAGGCAAACACTGGCAGGGATCAAAAGTCCCATCAAGCATGTCTAGACACAGTCCATGTCAGAAGCAGAGCCCGGTCCACTTGGAGAAGTTGGTCCTGGCTTGTCCTGCAGCGAGTTATGTGTAAAGAATGAAGAAGGGTGAGAGCACAGGCGAGGCGGGGGGGCTAGCAGTCCTATTGGGATGGGAGGCGGGGAGCCGCTGCAAAGGCTTCCTACCCAAGGTAATATCTGAGCCAACACTTGAAGATGGTGGACTCAGGCGATTATCATTCCCACTGTCATCAGTTAACAGTCCATGGGCCAACACAGGACAGGGGAAGCCAAGGGAAGGAGAGTTCTTGAGAATGGTTTTGGAGGATGGTCTGGGAAGAGGGAGCAGACAGTAGGCTTTCCCCAGAGAACCTTGACATCAGAGTAGTTACTTAATACTAGCAAACTGAGTCCAGAAAGACATAAAAGATGATTCTATACCATGACCAGGTGGGATTTATCCCACGAACGCAATGGTGGTTTAACATTAGAAAATCAATTAATATAATATACCACATCAATCAAATAAAGGACAAAACCCACAGGATCATCTCAATTGACAGAAAAAGCATTTGACAGAATTTAAAACATCAACCACCTAAAAATAGAGGGAAATTTCCTCAGTCTGATAAAGAAGATCTACAAAACATCTAGTTAACCTCATAATTAATGGTGAAAGAGCACGTGCTTCCCCCTAAGATCAGGAACAAGACAAGAATGTTGTCTCTCACCACTTCCGTCAACGTTGTTCTAGAGGTTCTAGCCAGGGCAGTTAAGCAAGAAAAAAGATAAAGAGCATCCACACTGGGAAGGAAGAAATAAACCTCTCCTCCTCCTGTTTGCTTCTAGGGCTTCCCAGGCACTAGCGTTAAAGAATCCATCTGCCAGTGCAGGAGACATAGGAGATGTGGGTTCAGTCCCTGGGATGGGAAGATCCCCTGGTGTAGGAAATGGCTACCTGCTCTAGTATTCTTGCCGGGAAAATTCCACAGACAGAGGATCCTGGTGGGCAACAGTTCATGGGGCTGTAAAGAGTCGGACACAACTGAGCAACTGAATACACAGCACACCTTCTGTGTGTAGATGACATAATTCTATACAGAGAAAATCCTAAGGTTTCTACTGAATATTATCAGAACTAATAAATGAATTCAACAAGGGTGCAGGGTAAAAGACCAATTCACAAAAGCCCATTGTATTTCCACAAACTAGCTGTAAACAATAGCATCAGAAAGAATGAAACACTTAGGCATAAATTTAACAAAAGATGTATCTAACATATACTGTGAAAAGTACAAAACATTATTGAAAGAAATTAAAGAAGACCTAACTAAATTATAGATTTGGCTCAGAGGTTAAAGCGTCTGCCTCCAATGTGGGAGACCTGGGTTCGATCCCTGGGTCGGGAAGATCCCCTGGAGAAGGAAATGGCAACCCACTCCAGTATTCTTGCCTGGAGAATCCCATGGATGGAGGAGCCTGGTAGGCTACAGTCCATGGGTCGCAAAGAGTCGGACACGACTGAGCGACTTGACCTTGACCTTAACTAAATGGAAAGATACCCCTGTTCATAGACTGGAATACTTAATACTGTTAAGATGGCAATATTCCCCAAATTGCTCTATATATTCAACACAGTCCATATCAGGAGTCCAACTGGCTTCTTGTTTTTTTTTAGAAATCCACAAGTTGATCTTAGAATAATAAGGAATTGGGAGGAACCCAGATTAACCAAAACAATCTTCAAAAAGAACAAGGCTGGAGGAGTCACGATTCCTGATTTCAAAATTTACAAACAGCCACAGGAAGCAAGACAGTGTAGTGCTGGCATTAAGTATAGAAATTTAGATGAATGGAAAGGAAACAGGACTCTATAAAATAATCTCTATAATCTCTCACAATTAGGGTCAATTGATTTTTGGTAAGGGAGTTCAAGATCAGTCAATTCGGGGAAAGAATAATCTTGGCAACAAATGGTGCTAGGACAACTGGATATCCACATGCAAAAGAATGGAGTTGGACTCCTACCTTACAGCGTATGCAAAAAAAAAAACTGACTCAGATCAAAGACCTAAACCTAAGACCTGCTGCTGCTGCTGCTGCTAAGTCACTTCAGTCGTGTCCGACTCTGTGTGACCCCATAGACGGCAGCCCACCAGGCTCCCCCATCCCTGGGATTCTCCAGGCAAGAATACTGGAGTGGGTTGCCATTTCCTTCTCCAGTGCATGAAAGAGAAAAGTGAAAGTGAAGTCGCTCAGTCTGTCCGACTGTTAGCGACCCCATGGACTGCAGCCCACCAGGCTACTCCATCCATTGGATTTTCCAGGCAAGAGTACTGGGGTGGGGTGCCATTGCCTTCCCCGAACGTAAGACCTAAAAATATAAAACTCCTAAAAGGAAACCTAGCAGTAAATCTTCATGACCCTTTGCCCATATTTTAATTGGGTTATTTATCTTTTTATTATTCAGTTGCAAGAATTCTTTATATATGCTAGATATAAGTCACTTTCCAGTGCATGATTTGCAAATATTTTCTCCCATTCTATTTGTTGTCTTTTCCCTTTTCGATAGTGTCCTTTGAAGCATAAAACATTTTAATTTGATGAAATCTGATTTACCTGTTTTTCCTTTTGTTATTTGTGCTTTGAGTGTCATAGCTAAGAAACCAGTGCCTAATTTCTTCAAAGAAAATATACAAACGACCAACAAGCACGTGAAAAGGTGCTCAACATCATTTGCCAGGAGGGGATTAGAAATTAGAACCATGAGCTACCACTTCACACCCATTATCGGCGTTAGACAGAATATGGTCCTCCAGAGATGTCCGTCATCTTAATCCCTGCAACCTGTGAATATGTCACCTTAGATGGCATAAGGACTATTGCAGATGCAATTAACTCAAGGATCTTGTGATGGGAGAGGAGCTTGGATTATCCACATGAGCCCAATGACATCACTAGAATTCCTTTAAGTGTAAGAGAGAGGCAAGAGGGCTGGAGTCAGAAAACAAGATGTGATAACAACAGGAGAGGTCAAAGTGATGGCACTGCTGGCTTGAAGTCAGACAGGGCCGTGAACTCAGAAATATAGGACGGTCTCCAGAAGCTGGAAAGGGTTAGGAGACAGATTCTCCCCTAAAGTCTCCAGAAAGAAATACAGCCCTGCCAACACCTTGATTTTAGACCCATGAGATCCATTTCAGACCTCTGACCTCCAAAACTGTAAGATAATAAATGTGTGCTGTTTTAAGCCACTAGGTTGCTGGTAATCTGTTATAGCAGCAATAGGAAACCAAGACAGCTATAATAGAAAAAAGTCAGATAATAACAAGAGTTGGCAAGGATGTGGAGAAATCGGAACCTCCAGACACTGCTGGTGGGAGGGTAAAATGGTGCGGCTACTTTGGAGAACGGTATGGCAGTTTCTCAAGAGGTAAATAAAGAATCACTGTTTGACCCAGCAATTCCACTCCCAGGTATCTATCAAGAGGAATGAAAACATACACCCACATAAAAACTTGTATATAAACGTTCACAGCAGTATTCTTCACGACAGCCAAAAAGCAGAAACAAATCAAATGTCCATCAATGGATGACTGGCTCAAGAAAACACCTACATCATGGTGAAAGTGACGTCGCTCAGTCAAGTCTGACTCTTTGCGACCCCATGGACTGTAGCCCATCAGGTTCCTCCATCCATGGGATTCTCCAGGCAAGAATACTGGAGCGGGTTGCCATTTCCTTCTCCAGGGGAATCTTCCCAACCCAAGGATCGAACCCAGGTCTCCTGCATTGCGGGCAGAGGCTTTAACCGCTGAGCCACCAGGGAAGGCTACATCATAGGTGAACCTCAAAAAAAAAAAAAAAAAAAAAAACTCAGTGAAAAGAGCCAGATGCAAAAGGCCACATACTATATGATTCCATTTGTGTGAAATGTCCAGAATAGGCATTTCTATATAGGCACAGAATAGGATTTGTTGAAGTCAGGGTGTGGGTGGGAGGAAGAATGGGGAAAACTAATAACAGGGAAGGTGTTTCTTTTTAGGGTGATGAAAATGTTCTAAAATTGATGACGGTGACAGCTGTACAAATCTGTGAATATCCTAACACCATTTAACTGTACACTTTATAATCATAAATTATAAATTATATGATACGTGAATTACATCTCAATCAGTGTGAAAGTATTAGCCTCTCAGTTGTGGCCAACTCTTTGTGACCCCATGGACTGTAGCCCACCAGGCTTCTCTGTCCGTGGAATTCTCCAGGCAAGAATACTGGAGCGGGTTGCTATTTCCTCTTCCAGGGGACCTTCCCGACCCAGGGATCAAACCTGAGACTCCTGCATTGCAGGCAGATTCTTTACTATCTGACCCACCAGGGAAGCCCCTCATCTCAATAAAGCTCTCACTAAAAAAAAAAAAAGACCGCCTACCTTGTCCTACCCTAGGAAGGCAGTTAATTATGGAAAGGCCTCTTACATCCACTTTAGCAAAGCAAGTCCAGTAGAACCATAGGCAGCCCTCTGTTTCACCTGAGTGGTGATTCCAGAGAAGGGTAGGTGTTGCCTTCCCATGGCCCAGTGTCCCCTACATGGACACTGGAAAACCAGCCACCAAGAGCCTCACAGAACACAAGCATAATTCTGAACCATTGAGATCATCTACACATCCAGCCTGCCCTTTCTCCCTGTAAACCTGCTTCACCCAACTCTTGCATACCCTTCAAGACCCCACTCAGGTGAGGCTTCCCTAAATGGCTTTTCTGAGCCCCAGAGTCTGGGTAGTTTGCCCAGGCTCCCAGCTCCTTGAAGATCCTCTTCGGATCATTTAACATCACAGTAAACACAACCGATCCATGTCTCTGTCAATGCAGCCTCCAAGCTCCTTGAAGGTCAAAGCTACTTCTTACTTGCTTTTGTAGTATTAGTGTCTATAATGTCTGGCACACAGTAGGTGCTCAGTAATGTGGACTAAACAGCCTGACAGGCCATTTTTCCAGCCTAGAGGTGGGAGGACCCAGCTGGGACACACAGCAGTGAGGATGCTGACACACAGCATCAGGACTTGGGGAGGAACACGGGGGGTCTCCACACAGCCCACACAAGGCCGGGATGGAGTGCCATCCTCTTCTTCCTCTCAGTAGCACCCTCCATGCTCAATGGCCTCTTTCTCCTCCTCATTGGCATCTAGCCCCAACGTCAAAGCCGCTAACCCTCCCAGGGATCGTTGCCTACTTGGTCCAGCTGGCTCAAAGACTGAAGAATACTGGAAAGAAGAGAAAAGAAGGCCAACATCAACCAAGCATCTCCACGTGCAGGGCTTGTGAAACCTTCACGTAGGCCATATTCTTCATTCCTCAAAATAAGCAAGCATTACTTCTCATTTTTTCCAGATTAAGAACTGCACAGTTGCCAGTGGGGGTGGGGGTGGCAATCTAGGACTGTGAGATACAGACTACTGGGTATAGGACAGGCTATTGGAGGAGGGCATGGCAAACCACTCGGGTGTTCTTGCCTGGAGAATCCCCACAGACAGAGGAGCCTGACGGGCTACAGTCCATGGGGTGACAAAGAGTCGGACACGACTGAGCGACTAAGCACAGCACAGCATAAGGATGTATTATACAATATGAGGAATACAGCCAACATTTGGGACTTATACACTCCATATTATGGACTGTAACCTTTAAAAATTATATAAAACTTTAAAAATAAATTAAAAAAAATTTTTTAAGTCCTCAAACTGCTTGAACCAATTTGAATTTTAACCTTAATTAAAATTCTTTTAACTTTAGCCATTTTGACACCAACCCAACATTCTTAACTAATTTAAAAAAAGAAATGTGCCCAGGATCGTACGTATCATGATAAGCAGGACAGGAATTCAATTCTAGGTCTGCCTGGTCCTAAGGACCCTGCTCTCCTATTTCACACACAAAGGCCTCTTTTTGGTTCTGTTATTAATGAGCTTTGTGATCTGAGGGCCCCAGTTTCCTTCATCATAAAAAGAGGACTGTACATGACCTCTAGGGCCCCATCCAGTTCTTAACGCTGAATGTAGAATGAATGGGAGAATTTTAGACACAGTGAAGTTTCCTGAGGATAGAGTACTGAACTTGCCCAGAACTTCTCAGAACATTATGTGTTAGGTCAGCCCAGCCCACATCAAACCCAGCACCCCACCAGGAAGGGCCAGGACCTGGGTTCCTTCTCGGGGTCTGCAGGAGGCGCCTAGAGCTGCTCTCACCCTCTCCTTCTGCAAAGTACACAGTGACTTCTCCGCTTCCTTGGGAGCCAAGTACAAAATCCGGGGAAAGCCAGGAATTATTATTATTATCATTATTATTGTTATTATTGCGTGTAAATTGTGCATGACTAACTCAGAAGGAGGGGCACACTTTCTTTTTCCAGATCCTGCAAACATCAGTATGATAATAATAAAAAAAAAAAATTATATGCTTGAAAACCTGCACCCAGCACTGCCCTCTGTTTTCTTCTAATTGTTCCCAGAGCCTCCAAGAGCCACATTTAAATAAAATGAAGCAATTATTTAGTCTGCAATTAAAGATCGCGGCGATTTATTTTTAAGTAGGAATCTCATAGTTGGGGGTGAACTGGCAAGAGAGGAGGACAGGAAGGGCTGTGGCAGAGGTGGGGGCAGGAAGGAGGAGTAGAGACCCAGAGACAGCCAGGCTGGGGTGGGTGGGGAGGCGAGGGAGCAGCTGACCTGCCCAAGGCTCAAAGGCCACGCCCCTGGGAAATTCAAAAGGAGTGGATGGGGCATCAGGAGAAGGAAATGGCAACCCACTCCAGTGTTCTTGCCTGGAGAATCCCAGGGACAGGGGAGCCTGGTGGGCTGCCGTCTATGGGGTCGCACAGAGTTGCGACTGAAGTGACTTAGCAGCAGCAGGGGCATCGGGAGTAATTCCTTGGCCCTGCAAAGTCCAGGCAATCAGAGCAGCGAGCCTTATCCAGCTCTATGTTGTGAAACTCTGGTTGAACACGGTTAGAAATGCTCCCCGTCTAGACCCATGCAGTGCCAGCACGCGGTAGGCTTCCTACAAATCACTGCTGGAAGGTAAGGGAAGCAGAGGTCTGGAGCCCACGCCCTGGCTTAGAAGTCCCGGGTGGGGCTAAGTGTCGGCTCGGTCCTCGTGGGTCTCTGCTCCAAGCAAAGGACTGCTTCTCCCTCTGAGCACCCAGGTGGTGAACTCAGGTGGCAGCAGGCTGTTTGGCTATCAGTTCAGTTCAGTCGCTCAGTCGTGTCCGACTCGTTGCGGCCCCATGAATTGCAGCACGCCAGGCCTCCCTGTTCATTACCAACTCCCGGAGTTCACTCAGACTCACGCCCATCGAGTCCGTGATGCCATCCAGCCATCTCATCCTCTGTCGTCCCCTTCTCCTCCTGCCCCCAATCCCTCCCAGCATCAGAGTCTTTTCCAATGAGTCAACTCTTCGCATGAGGTGGCCAAAGTACTGGAGTTTCAGCTTTAGCATCATTCCTTCCAAAGAAATCCCAGGGTTGATCTCCTTCAGAATGGACTGGTTGGATCTCCGTGCAGTCCAAGGGACTCTCAAGAGTCTTCTCCAACACCACAGTTCAAATGCATCAATTCTTCGGTGCTCAGCCTTCTTCACAGTCCAACTCTCACATCCATACATGACTACTGGAAAAACCATAGCCTTGACTAGACAGATCTTAGTCGGCAAAGTAATATTTCTGCTTTTGAATATGCTATCTAGGTTGCTCATAACTTTTCTTCCAAGGAGTGTCTTTTAATTTCATGGCTGCAATCACCATCTGCAGTGATTTTGGAGCCCAAAAAAATAAAGTCTGACACTGTTTCCACTGTTTCCCCATCTATTTCCCATAAAGTGATGGGACCGGCTGACTATAGGGTTGGCCAAAAATTTTGTTCAGGTTTTTCCATATGGCACCTATGGAAAAACCTGAATGAACTTTTTGGCCATCCCAATACCAAAGGATTATAGATAAACTGCCAGTGACTGTTGCCCTAATCCTATGGTCAAATGATCCTCAGGGTAAAGCAGTCTGATACAGGGTCCCTCAACAAGTCACGGAAGGAAATGTGGAGTCGGGGAGGGGGTAGGCAGAGAGTCCCCCTAGGTCTTGGGATTTTGGAGTATGAGGCTTTCCTTTTAGGGGACCAACTGGAAAAGTCACCTCTTCTCCTGCCTCCTCGAGCTGCTACCCAGACAGTCTTTGCAGCTGCTGGGACATCCTCAGAAGACACAGGCTGTCACCCAGGTTTGCTTGGTCCTGAGGTGATGCCAGCAGAATTGCCCACCCAGTGGAAAAGTACTGGGTAGGGGGGCTCGAATGGGAAAAAAAATAGAGAAATACCCCAGGCTCGGTTGAAAGGTGCCGTGGTTGCGTCATTGTAGGTGACTGAATGGTCTTGGCTGAGTAGTTAAGAGGCTGATCTGACACTTTTCCTCAATTTGACTGCCATTATAGAATTTGTCAGGAAAAAGAGAGGAAAATATATGAGAGCTTGCCCCTTTATGAAAAGGGGCAAGACTCCTTCTGGCTGGTTTCAGTTTTCTCAGATGACTGAGAAATTTACGGGAGTGGTGGAGACCTAGTCCTCATACCACACAGTGGTCCCATAGGGAAACCCACTATTAATTAAAATACTTGCTCATCTGGGGGTCGCACATAAGAACTGGCCATTCAGCAACCTGAGCAGTCACAGTGGTCTTAAACTGCTGGAGGTAGAATCCGAGACACGTAAGATCAGCTGAAACGACTCTGGGGTGACTCCTGGAGGAGTTAAGCTCACAAGCAGCACATGGGCCCACTTCACAAGTTCACTAGTGATTTTTATCCCCGATCCATTCAGCAACCTGAGCAGTCACAGTGGTCTTAAACTGCTGGAGGTAGAATCCGAGACACGTAAGATCAGCTGAAACGACTCTGGGGTGACTCCTGGAGGAGTTAAGCTCACAAGCAGCACATGGGCCCACTTCACAAGTTCACTAGTGATTTTTATCCCCGACAAATTCAGCTTGAAATGTGAAGCAGAATCTCTCAAAAACAGAAACAAAGAGGTGTCAGAAAGCCAGCCTCTAACACTCTAGCCAGATTCATGTACAATATGTACGGAGCTCATACTTGCAAGTACCTAATTAGAGAAATTATACTAAAAGCTATCTCAACCTAAAATGGCCAAATTGGGGTTCTTTTGATATTCCAAAATTGATATTTTTGTGTGCACAATTAGAAAAGGCCTGCCATGCTTACTTGGACTGTTATCCTAGATAAAGCTTCTAAAACAAAATGATGAAACCAACAAGAAATTGCTTGAAACTATATCAGAACTAAAAAAGGCTGCTAGCACTGAATTTGCCAGGTCACAGGTCTAGTGGAACTGGGAAGTCACGTTTGGTATGTATGTCATTTGGCTTTTGATTTCTGGGCACCACTTTACCATCTTATGGGGGAACTCTTGCCACGAGGATTTTGATCTCTGGGCCTCTCTTTGCCTTTTGTTTCATTTGGAGTGTGCCTCCTGGCTAGTGAGGCTCTGGTTCGGTTTGGTTTGTTGGTTTGGTTTGAGTGGACAGACATCTGGTACAAACCACGCGAGTAATATGGGAATCGCTCACTCTAATTCCACACTTCACTTGGGAACCCCTAGGGGAAAAAAAATTTTTTTTTAACTGGTCAATCTATAGCTATGACCCCAATGACAAGAAAAATGGCCTAAAAATATTAGATCTTTATTGACACAGGATAGGAAAATGGACTGAATTTCTCTTACATCCAGCACTTCCTTCTGTAATCAACAGCCTGGGTCTGATCAAACTATGACCCCCACTTCCCCAGAGGAACAATCCCTGCTGGGACCAATCTGCCCTTTTTATCAGGGCCAAGTTGAGCACTATCTGGTCTAAATTTTGGCTATAAAACTATGGTCACAGAAAAATATTTTTGACAATGTGGTCACAATATTCTTTAGACTCCAGAGAAAGCTTGAAGAAAAAAATTCTCTCTTTAAGAATTCCTGCCTTGAGGAAATAACCTCCTCCTATACTTTAGACCAGAGCTCTCTGGATCACTTATCTAAACCGTCTCTAATTCCTGAAACCAAAAGGGGGAAAAAGCCTTTTAAAATCTTATTCCAACCATTTTTTACAACTAGTATTCACAGCTAAGTTTGAAAAACAAAGCGAAAGGATCTCTGTCTATTTGGATATATGTATGTCTCAGAGTGTGTCTTTTTTTTTTTTTATAATATTGCTGATTGCTGAGATCAGTTTGTAAATGAGCTCTAATCTAGTGGGCCTTCAAAAAAAAAAAAAGAGTTTAAGCACTTACAAATCAAATAATTCTAAATACAAGAGAAATTAACCTAAATGAATTTCAGGGTCACGTGAACTGGGAAATATTCAATATTAAATACATGATATTAATGTTTGTTTGTTGATCTAACTAATGTAGACATGTCTAAGAGTAATTAACATTAAGCAGAATATTTTCATTGTACCTAGGTTTAATATAAGTTAAATATTATTATATCTGCTACAAGTTTGTCAGCAAGGAAATCACCTCTAGTGAAGACACTTTTAAAAAAATGTAAATGAGATATGAGCTTTTAGATAAACTATTAAGAATAATTATGCCTTAGGAATGTCTGTCTAAAATAGTCTCTCCAGACTGGGGTAACTTAAATTTCTAAGGGTTGTACTAATCTAAGTGTTGGAAGTCTATTGAGTAGCTAAGTCATTGCCAAATAAAATAACATTTTGCAGCATTTACTACTGAACACTAATTTCCTCTTACAGAGAAACTAAAGAGGTTTGAGATTAAAAATGAATGATGTTTGGTGCCATCTTAAAATGTTCTATGAAAGCAAAGGTTTTAGAAATTATCACTGGTATTAATGCTCACCAATCTATAAAATGCTAATAATAAAAAGTCAGTTCTTGGTTGCTTAAGGAAAGTAGGAAGTGTGTTTTCAGTAAAGAAGGTATGAGGAATGGAATTGCATTTTGTGAAGGGAAAAGGAAGTAAGCCTGACTTACAGGTGGCTTTTTTGGTGGAAGAACACAGTAATGGGTGCAGAAAGTGAAAAGGCTTGTGAAAAGTGAACCAAACAATGAAGGGGAAAGTTTTGTACACGGTTTAAACTTAGGACTAAGTTTAAAATGAAGTTAATTAAGTTTACCTTGTGAATAAAGTAAGCTGGTGCAAAAACTTGCATTTAGCTTTTCTCTCTGTTAAGAGGACATCTTTTCTTCAGATACTGAACGGCCTTTGATAATAGATTTAAGTTGATTTCTTAAATGATCTGTTCTGAAATCCTTTATTGTTACTTTGGCTAAGTGAATAATATTGTTTTCCAATAACCTATAATCCTATCTGATTGAGTGTCCTAAACCTTTTTGATATTTGTTGACAAAACTTCCTAGATCATTCTAATGAAGATGATTTCTAGCTAACTTTGGGGTGCTTCGAAGGGCCCCTGAAACATCCCTAAAAGGGATATTACTAAGTAGGTTCATTCTGTATACAGAATTAAATGGGGAGTATTGTCAAGTGAGTAATAAGTCTCGGGTTATATTGTATGGTAAATGTTACTAATATAGATATCCTAGAAACTGTGTGGAGCACCTAAAATTTTGATAGTAGTGTAGTGAAGTCGCTCAGCTGTGTCTGACTCTTTGCGACTCCTCCATCCATGGGATTTTCCAGGCAAGAGTACTGAAGTGGGTTGCCTTTTCAGGTAAACTGTTATCAGGCATAATTCTAGTTACTATCTCAAAATATTATCATAGCACTAACTAAGTTTTGCAAAAATGCTTCCTCTTCAAGAAGATTTATAAAAAAGAATTTTGGATAAATACCAGTTTCTGAGCTGGGTGAGAAATCTGTATGCAGGTTAGGAAGCAACAGTTAGAACTGGACATGGACCAACAAACTGGTTCCAAATAGGAAAAGGAGTACGTCAAGGCTGTATATTGTCACCCTGCTTGTTTAGCAGCAGCAGCAGCAGCAGTTTCCAGTAACTTTATCAAATAAGTTAGGAAGGTTATCTCACTAACAGGTACAGAAATCTCAAGGAATTTTGGAGACCCTGAGAAGGGAGAAATTTACTTAGATCTGTTAGGCAAAATCTGTGATAAGCCTTTGGGATGACTTTCCTAGCCCTGAAAGGTTTTATTTTAAAAGTTCAGTCTGAGATTATAAAAGTCTCAGCAAAGCAAAAAAAGTCTATGATCAACTATGGTTATATAAATCATCAGGCCAAGTTTATTGAGACCAAACCTATATTACAAACAAGTCTTAATTTGGTTTATTTGGTAAAAATGACAGTGATTTTAGGGAGAAAAAGATCTTTCAATGAACCAATTTGTTAATGGAAGTCTGTACTTACTAAAACTCATTTCCTGGATAGTTCTTTGCTGTTAGGGTATATTAATGTAAAATTTAATTGAATTATTAAAGGACAGTCTAGGATTGTTTCTGAAGCTTATCTCAGTAATCTATCTTTGGATGAAGATCAGACGCCTCACGCATGACCTGTAAGCAAGCCTGGAAGAAGACATAATTTAAGGAACTGTCTCCAACCTGGATGGAAGGACCTTTCTATCAGGTACTCTTCACTAGTTCATGCCCAGTGAAATTTAAGGGAAATTGACTCAGATTACTTCCAAAGACCCCTAAGCTGGACTGGTCTATAGAGAGGCCTGCTGACCTCAAACTCACCTTAAAACAATGCTCAAACAGAGAAAACTACACTACACCAGGACAAGAAGAAGACATCAGAAGCTTGTCCAAGATGCTTATCTGACTTGTATGATCATTTATGTTTTCTTGATTCCTTGGACCTGTGCCTATCAATCAAATGTTTTCTATCATGGACATGATTCTATGCTAGTTTAAAATTCAGTCCAATTGTTGGGTTGTGGCCAATTACCTGTGTCTAGTACTTCTGGGTTACCTTGGTGGATTTCTGTTTTCTAGGGCTCTGACTGGATACCCCCTAGGAAATTTATTTTAGATGATTTGGACCTGTGCCTATCAATCAAATGTTTTCTATCATGGACATGATTCTATGCTAGTTTAAAATTCAGTCCAATTGTTGGGTTGTGGCCAATTACCTGTGTCTAGTACTTCTGGGTTACCTTGGTGGATTTCTGTTTTCTAGGGCTCTGACTGGATACCCCCTAGGAAATTTATTTTAGATGAATGTTCAGTCCTGTTCTACCTATTCATGATATTACTAGATGGGATCCTCTCACCTGGCCAATTAATAATACCTGCTCTGATGCTGGCCATAGATTTAAGTTTTCTCTTAGGTCATTCAAACTCAATCAGAGTGACAAGCTAAGTCTCAATAAAAGAAATTAATCGCTCATCTATTAAAAGGAAAACTCCCACAGTTATGGGCTGGATCTACATACCAGGCTATGGTCATTTAAGTTTAAAAGCTCCTCTATGTTGGGAAGGGGTAAATCATACTAAAAATGATCAAACTGGTCATTATAAGACAAGGCTGGATGTTTTATAAACTATGCCTATTATTACCTTAGAGAGAGTGATTGGTATGGGACCCAGTGGATTTGTGGTACTAATTTATAGCCTTCACATCTACAGTGATGTAGATGTAGCCTGGGATTCCCATGAATTTAGGGTCATACATGTTGCACTCAGTGCCTCCCTCAACAAGACGGCCCGACCCTTCGGGGCGAACCTGCCCACAGACAGTTCCTCACAGCAGAATGGACAGCCGCTCCAACCGCTGATCCCAGATGCCAGCAAGCAGCGGCTGATGGAGGACATGGAGGACTGGCGGGCGAGGCCTGGGACAGGCCAGTCCCATTCCTTCCGCATCCTTGCCCACCTCATGGGCACCAAGTTCATGCAAGACCTGGATGAGGAGCACCTGAAGAAATCAAGCCAGGTGCCCAGGACGGAAGCCCCAACCCCAGCCTCAGCTACACCCCAGGAACCCTGGCCCTGGCCCTACCACCCGCAGTCCCACGAGCTGCCCACCGGGGGCTGTGGACCCTGCATTTGCTGAGCGCTATGCCCCGGACAAGACCAGCAGGGTGCTGACCTGGCACACCCAGCCAGCCACACCCACGCCTATGCAGAACCGCACCTCCATCGTGCAGGCCGCCGCTGGAGGAGGCCATGGCGGGGGCGGTGGCAGCAACAGCAAGACTCCCATGTGCCACCAGCGCCACAGGGCCATCCGGGGCCCCTACCTGGTGGTGCTGGGCCACGCATACCCCCCTGAGGAGTTTGTGTGCAGCCATTGTGGAAGGTTCTGGAAGAGGGTGGCTTCTTCCAGGAGAAGGGGGCCATCTTCTGCCCACCCTGCTATGATGTGCACTATGCACCCAGTTGTGGCAAGTGCAGGAAGATCACCGGTATCAGAGGTGCCCAAGGCTCACATTCCACATCACGGAGGCTGCAAGAAGTGGCCAGGATCTGGATGTATCTTGAAGGAAAGCCTGGCCGGATTTCAGAGTGGACCCGAAATAAGGGACAAAGCAAGGAATTTGGCCCGTGCAGATGGAGTCACCATCCACTGAGACAGACGCTGTGGGAATGTGCAAGGCGGAGTGTGTGGAGATTGGGAGCAGAGCTTCAGATGTAGCATAGCGAACAGCCACCAGGCTTCCCTGGCAGCTCAGCTGGCAAAGACTCCTCCTGCGATGCAGGAGATCCCAGTTCGATTCCTGGGCTGGGAAGATCACCTGGAGGAGGGCATGGCAACCACTCCGGTGTTCTTGCCTGGAGAATCCCATGGACAGAGGACCCTGGCGAGCTACAGTCCATGGGGTCGCAAAGAGTCGGACGCAACTGAGTGACTAAACACGTTAACTAATTAGAGGTAACACCAACCAATCTACCATTGATATGATCCCAGAGGGTCAAGGATCTATATTGTATGTGTGTGTGTGCACGCGTGCGTGCGTGCGCATGTGCCTTCAGTGGGGTTAGAGGATATAATTGATCATATTAAAGCCTTAACAACTTTCATAAGCTTTAAATGATATTAACCAGGCTATTTAGCCTATTGAATTCTGAGATCTCTATGATGAGAAAGGCAGTGCCACACAACTGCAAGGCCCTTGACACGTGACAGCATCTCAGGGAAATATCTGTGCTATAATTCAAAGTGAATGCTATATTTTCATACCTGATAAATCCTTTAATGTAACACATTTGATGAACCATATGAAAAACCAGACTTCTGCTTTAAGTAACCCATTCCCTAGTCTTGATGATCTTTTAAAAACTGGTTTGGTGTGGGAGGCTCATGGCTAAAATATTTACTTTTAATTCCACTAATGTTATTAACTATACCATTTGTATTTTGCTTGTTTCACAAGATTATTTCTTCTTATATTACCAAATGCATGACTGAGCCACCAGTAAAAATAGTCATGACTAGACTTGAAACGGTTGATCAAATGTATAGCTCAATATACAATCAATGATTGCACTAGTGTAACTCTAGGTATGGGAAGGTGTGACGAAAGGGAATACTTTCCTGAACCATAACTAGAAGACAGGCGTCCAGAGATCTTTGACTATTAAGACCCAGTCCAGTACAGCACATTGAGCGGCCTATCAACAAAATCCTTCTTCAGAACTGGGAATGAGCCTTCTCAGCAACATAGGACAAAATGGTCTTGAAATGCCCCCCAAAGTATGGTCGGATTTATGACCACAAGGGGGTTGTGTCAACTAAAAACTGGCACTTACCAAGAGCATGGCCAATGAGTGAACAACAAAGGCATTTGCCACCTGCCTCTAAGGAGACTGAACCTCAAGCTGCTATACCTGTTGACTTTCAACAATCCCTGAGGCTATGCAGGGTGGAGTGAGGCACTCTGTGCTCCAGGGAATCTGGTGGGACAGGTCTTTAGACAGTTGGATGTTTTTAGGAACAGATTTTATGATCTCAATCCTTGCATCTCCTCATATCTAGAGAAGCCCTAAATCCCTTCATGGTGACATCAAATCCTCATGACTAACAAAAACCTTTTGTAAAGTGAATGCTTCATGGTATTGAACTCCCCCTTCACCAAAACCTTATATATCGACTTTCCCCCACTGCCGCTTTGGAGCAGGCTCTCAGAGCCATCTGAGATGCTGCCTCCTGGGCTACAGTCCTCATTTTGCCCCAGATAAAACTTAACTCACAGCTCCCAAGTTGTACATCTTTTTTCAGTCGATAGAAGCAACACCACGTGAGGGATGGGGAACACAGCTGGGAAAGGCCAGCTGTGGGGTCCCCCTAAATCTCTGAAATACCTGAGATCTCCAGAAAGACTTGCTTGCCTCTCCCCCTCACCCTGATTGCTCACACCTCCTGAACTCACCTCCCCAGCCCTGGCTTGCCCATTCCTAGCCAGTACCAATCTCTCAGTGGACCTGGGCCAACCTTAGAAAGACTTGCTTGCCTCTCCCCCTCACCCTGATTGCTCACACCTCCTGAACTCACCTCCCCAGCCCTGGCTTGCCCATTCCTAGCCAGTACCAATCTCTCAGTGGACCTGGGCCAACCTCGGACTCTTCCTCTCATTCTGTCTGGCCTACTCCTATGCGTCTTTGAAGCCTCTGCCTCAAGAGCAGGTCTACAGAAAAGTCTCCTGGGATTCCCACCCCTCCACTCCTCTCCCCATGAACTCTTTCTACTCAGGACTTGTGTTTGAAAAAGTGAAAGTTAAAAGTTAGTTGCTAAGATGTGTCCAAGTCTTTGTAACCCCATGGACTCTAGCCTGCCAGGCTCCTCTGTGCGTGAAATTCTCCAGGCAAGAATATGAGAATGGGTTGCCATTCCTGTCTGCAGGAGGTCTTNTCAGGACTTGTGTTTGAAAAAGTGAAAGTTTAAAGTTAGTTGCTAAGATGTGTCCAAGTCTTTGTAACCCCATGGACTCTAGCCTGCCAGGCTCCTCTGTGCGTGAAATTCTCCAGGCAAGAATATGAGAATGGGTTGCCATTCCTGTCTGCAGGAGGTCTTCCCGATCCAGGGTTGGGACCCGGATCTCCAGCATTGCAGGGGGATTCCTTACCATCTGAGCCACCTTTGGTTAACATCCATTTCCTGTTCTCTTCTGTAAGCTCCGTGAGGGCAGGCACATGACTGTTTTGTTCCATAACTTTTGTGAGTAAATGATCTGTGTGTGAGAGAACATGTCTGAGGAGGGCAAGGCTGGGACTGAGTTTTGGAGGGCAGGGACTCAGACATGACAGTACACAAAGCCTGGTGGACCTGCTGCTGTGGCCTCTCTGGGTGGCTGGTTACCTTTGCATAAGAAAGCCAGGGGCCTTGGCTATTTAATGGGAATGAGGTCATGTTGCCAAAACACTCACCACCCCTCCTCACTCCACACAGGGGGCTCCTCCCAAGAGTCCAGGACCACAATGCGTATCTGGGGAGGCAGAGGGTGGGGGAGATGGACTGTCTGGGTCCCACAGTGTGTCCCTTCCCAGGAGCTCCCACCCACCGCCCCCACCCAGAGGCCAGGGAGGAAGGAGGCCAACCAAGAGAACTCTGCCTGGATGGGCCAAGTGCTGTGTCCAGGTTGTGAGAACACCAGAAGCAGAACCACTATGAAAGAAAGAAAGTGAAGTCGCTCGGTTGTGTCTGACTCTTTGCAACCCCATGGACTATAGCCTACCAGGCTCCTCCATCCATGGGATTTTCCAGGCAAGAGTACTGGAGTGGCTTGTCTTTTCCTTCTCCAGGGGATCTTCCCGACCCTGGGATCAAAGCTGGGTCTCCTGCATTGCAGGCAGGTGCTTTACTGTCTGAGCCACTGGGGAAGCCACAAGAGCCACTATGGTAGTTTCTAGAAGAGCTCCACATTCATTATCTTACTCTGAAGTGCACAGGACATGTAGGACTATCCTCATTTTATAAATGAGAAAACTAAAGCTCAGAGAAGATGCAACATTTACTCAAGGTCACACAAGTGAAAGGGGCAGATCCAAGACACCTGTCTCTGGAGAGAGTGGTGGCTGTGTGTGTATGTCTGTGTCCGAGAGGGGAACAATCACCCCTTTAAAAAACACATGAAAAAAAATAGAGCAAGAAGAAGGCTGGACCTCCATAGGAAGAGAGGGGAACACAAACTCTCTTTTTCCTTTTCCCAGAACGGCAGCCTGTGTGAGCCTGCAAGGCCCTCACATCTGTCCCCTCATACAAAATGAAAGAGGTTCTGAAAAACAAGAGGGGCTGTAATAAAGCATAGACTGTGTTGGCAACGGAGCTGTGCCCAGCGTGTCCTGTCACTGTCACCACCAAGGAGACAGCAGCCGGGTTGTTCCCGCATCCAGGCTTCTCTCCAACTCCGGAGCTCCCAGGGAGGGGCACACAGAAGGACACACTCGGGCAAGACCGAGGGAGGAGCCAGGAGGCCCAAAGACCAGCTACGCAGGAGCAAACACAGCTCCTACTGTGAGCAATCAGGGACCCACACTCCTACAGTAATATCACTATTGTTACTCGGAATCCAACCCCAACCGTAGGGCTTCTTAGAGCCCTCCCAGAAATCACAGACTGGCAGTGTCTCTTAACAGGGTTGTATTAGGTACCCACTGCTGCATGACAAGGGCTTGCTAGGTGGCTCAATGGGTAAAGAATTTGCTCGCAATGCAGGAGATGCAGGTTTGATTCCTGGGCTGGGAAGATTCCCTGAAGGAGGGGATGGCAACCCACTCCCAGTACTCTTGCCTGAAGAATCCCACGGACAGAGGAGTCTGGCAGGCTATATACAGTCCATGGGGTTGCAAAGAGTCAGACACAACTGAAGTGACTGAACATTCACGCATGCTGCATAACAAACCACCCCCAGACTGGGCAGCTTAAGCCAATAACCATGTATAACTACACACAGTGTGCGAGGCCAGGAATCGGGAGTGGCCAGGCTGGGTGATTCTGGCTCATAGGGCTGTGCCGTTGCTGGCCACGGCCACATCTCCACGTTCAGCTCCTTTTATCTCCAGCTTACTCATGTGGTTGGTCAGGCCTTCTGGCTGTGGGCTAGAGGCTTCAGCTCTTCACCATGTGGGCCTCGTCCTATGGCCACTCGCAACTGGCTGGTGGCCCTTCCCCAGAGCCAGTGACCCACGGGCAGAGATGAAGTCAAAAGCCACAGTCATTTAAGACCCGACCTCAGTGGGACTTCCCTAGTGGTCCAGTGGTTAAGACTTCAAGCTCCCAACGCAGGGGATCCAGGTTTGATCCCTGGTCAAGGAACTAGAGCCCCCATGGTACAGTGAAGACCCGGAAGAGCAAAAAACCAAACCAAAGCAACAACAGTCTCGGACGGGACCTCATCACTCTTGTCACATGTTGCCACCCAGGTACAAAGTGGGAGGGCATGACACAAGGGTGTGGATACGGGGAGGGGAGGACTTGGGGGCCATCCCGGAGGCTGGCCTCCACAGGAAGGCTGCAGTATTTGGGCTGAGTCAACTTTACACTGGGTTGGGCATCCTTGGCCCCGCCCTCTGAATGCCAGTAACTTCTTCCAGTGCAAGTCATACTGCAGCTAAAACATCTCCCTTTTCCCTTTCCTACTCCCCTACTCCCCCACTCCTCCCAGCTCCCATACTTCCAAAGCATCACAGGACCACTGGCTTTATCCCTTTACTTTACCAGCGAGCGAATGGCTTTGGCAGTAATGCAGAGGACATCTATAACATGAGAGCGCAGAACCACAGCCACGGTCGCTCAGGTGCACAGCCCACTTCGCTGAGCTTTTGAAAACGTGGGCAAGTTATTTGTCTCCTTCCCCCTAAGGTTCCTGATTTGAGAAATGGAGGCAAAAGACCTAGCTCGCAGAGCTGTTGTGAGGGATAAATGAGATCCTGTGTGTTGAGCCCCTGGCACACAGTAGGAACCCAAAAACCACTGTACATGGCATAGTTGCTGGACTCCTGCCGGAGGGGTGCTGTTTCTTTAATATCCACTGCTTTAAGGGGTGACCCTGGCGAGCTGAGAAAGAACACTCTCTTCTGAATCAGGAAGTTCAGCCTCAGCTCTTGGTTTTGGATGAGTTGCTTTAAACTTTCCTGGGCCTCAAGTCCCTCAGTTATAAATTAGGAAAAAAAAAAAATTCATTTTCTGTTATTTTTTCCTTTCCAGTGATGCTATGATGAAAAAGAAAGAATAGGTGTAAAAAAGCCTTTCAGGATTTCAAGGTGGAGCATAGGGAACAACGGCCAAGTTCTGTGTCTGCTTCACTTTATGTCCCCATAGAGGTGGGTCCGCAAGGATACACTGAGCGCCCACTACGTGCCAGGTGCTCCCAAAGCAGATCACAGGATGATGCTTCCTGTGACCAGAACAGGCAACTTCAAGCCTACGGCACAGAAAACTACCATTCTAGGAGGCTTGCTAGTCTGCATGAGGACGTTCTAGTATCTGGGATACATGGTACTATGGTGGATACACATAAGGTGCTGCCTATTATGATGAAAAGGATGGTAGCCCTGCTCAGAATCAATGACATTCTACAATCCAGTAACTGTAACAGATTCATTTGCTGGCCCCTAGGAAGGCTTCATTGAGAGATGCATGCAAAGAAGGATTTATGAAAGATGTCTTGGGCTTCTCACATCAAGAAGCTGTCTAGGCAACAGGAACAACTAGAGGGCATCCAGAGAGGCATGAGATGATATGGTCAGTTCCAGGAAGGGGGAGAAGTCCAGTGGGTGGAGATATTTATTACCTAGACAGCCAGGAGTCATGAAAGGTTTAAAAGTCAGGCAGCGATATGATCAGATCTCTATTTCAGATAGAGGTGGAAAGAAATCGGAGGCACCAAAATCAGTTAGGAAGCGATTGCAGGTTGCATGGGTGAAAGATGATGGCTGCCTGCAACCTGCCGAGTGTAGGTTATTCAACAGCTGTTTACGGTGAATGACTGCGTGTGAGTATACATCTATATACAGGGACGTGTTATGCATTGTTCTAGAACAGGATGGGGGAAGGCAATGGCACCCCACCCCAGTACTCTTGCCTGGAAAATCCAATGGACGGAGTAGCCTGGTGGGCTGCAGTCCCTGGGGTCGCTAACAGTCGGACAGACTGAGCGACTTCACTTTCACTTTTCTCTTTCATGCATTGGAGAAGGAAGCGGCAACCCACTCCAGTATTCTTGCCTGGAGAATCCCAGGGATGGGGGAGCCTGGTGGGCTGCCGTCTATGGGGTCACACAGAGTCGGACACGACTGAAGTGACTTAGCAGCAGCAGCAGAACAGGATGATTTCAAATAGCTTCTGTTCATTTCTTCACCACCCACACACTCTGACCTCCTTCCTCACCTTCTGCCGGCAGCCCAGCAGTTCCTGCCCCGTCAGTACTTTTCTCGCTAGAATCTTCCCAGTTTTCCAAACAGGATGAAACCTATTTTGCATTTCAGGTCATTTCCTCCCTAGGAAGAATTGTGTGAGTCTAGCAGTAATTACCTCACGACTTTTCAAGTCTTCCCCTGGATGCCGGCAGCAGCCAGAGCCGTCTGTGTGACGTCAGTATTAGTCCTACCATGTCAGTGTCAGTCACTTCATCCTCACCGGCTATCCCGTGTCTGTGCACATTTAGTCCCTTATACTCTGCTCGGAATCTCGCTACAAAATGTACTTACATGCGTATTCATAAAAATACGGTCTATCGCTTTCTCCATTGAGATTCCAGGTCCAAAGGAATTTCTCCCTCGCTCTACAAGGATTTTCAAAGTCCCCAAAGGAGAAGTTAAGAACACGTCTCCTGCAGACTAACCTTCATGACCTGCGGCAGCCCCACACAGGTGCCGTCTGAGGGTTTCCACCAACATAATCATATCTCTGTTTAGGGAAAGTGACTTGGATGGCTGCCAGGGATGCAGCCAGCAGTCACCCTGTGCCACCAGTCCCGTATTCCACATCTTGGTAACTTCTATGATAAGCGATGAAGAGGTGTGCTGTTACATCCTAAAAGGAGGTGACCAACAGAAGATTCCACCAGAAGACAGAGGGGAAACACCTGCAGCCCAGCTGAAAACCACACTACACAGCCAGCAAACAGCTCGCAGCTCTTGAACACATGTTGTCCCATCTGATCCTCCAACCACCACCACAGGGTACCGAAGGCCGGCATTTCTACCACTAACTGATCAAAGAACTAAAGCACAGCAAGGTGAGGCGACAGGCTTAAACTGCTGCCACTAAGAGGAGGCAGCATCCTAGAATCCTGTCTCCCATCACACAGGTTACTGCGAAATGTCAGCCCAGGACAGTGGTCCTCAAAGGCGGCCCTCAGCCAGCAGCACCAGCATCCCCTGAGCTAGTGATAGAAACGTCACCCCAGGGCCACTGAATCCGATATTCTGGGGCTGGGATCCACCAGTCTGTGTTTTAACAAACTCTCCAGCCAATGGGGATGCACACACAAGTTTGAGAACACTCTCCTGGGACCTGGAGATGGATAACATGATAACAGAGACAAAAGGATTTTAATCCCACAAAGCCTGTGTGTCAATAGGACATGCCTGGGAGGAACTGGTTCAACTGTACACAGTGCGGACGCTCTTGCTGAAGTCAGCCTTAGTTCCCCCTGTGCCTCCAGCACCCACTGGACCCTGTGTGTGGCTATTCAGCTTGTGCACTGCGCAACTCAAAGGAACAGTGCCCTTGGAGATGTGCTGCCCAGCCACGTGCGGTGGCCACGCTGCTGGTCTTACGTGGTGGTGGCAACGAGCAAGACAGATTGACCAGAAACAGGAGGAAAAGTGAAAGGCGCTCAGACGTGTCTCTCTGCGACCCCATGGACTGTATGGTCCACGGAATTCTCCAGGCTAGAATACTGGAGTGGGTTGCCATTCCATTGCAGATGGATTCTTTACCAGCTGAGCCACCAGGGAAGCCCCAAAACAGGATAAGAAGGTGGGACTCCGTGTCATCACATATGCAGAGTCATTTGTTTCTAATTCTAGAGCCCCTGGGCCCCTCACTACAGACCCAGCACCAGGCCCCTGAGAGATGGTACATCTCAACCCCTACACTGATTCGTCTTTCCCCACAATAGGGCACGTGATCATGTGATGTGGATCAGAGTTCAGAAGAATCAGTGAGTAGAGATTCCTGAAAGGGATTTTTTTTTTTTAACAAAGAGCTAAGTGAAGAGAGAACAGGCTGCCTGGAGAGACAGGGGCTGCCTGGCCACAGGGAAGATTCAGAAAGAAGCTGGACAATTACTAATACCCATAGGGTATTAGTACCCTATTATGGGTATTATACCGAGGGAGGATCAGGCTCCTTTCATAGACTATTTTATCTAATCATGGAAACGAAAGTGCAAGTGTTAGTTGCTCAGTCATGTCCTACTCTTTGTGACTCCATGGACTGTGGCCCCCCAGGCTCCTCTGTCCATAGGATATCCAGGCAAGAGCCCTGGAGTGAGTTGCCGTTTCTTTCTCCAGGGGGTCTTTCCCATCCAGGAATCAAACACAGTCTCCTGAATCTTAGGTGGATTCTTTACCATCTGAGCCACAGGAAAGTCCAGTCATGGAAATGGATCTGTGCAATCCACAAGGAAACTGAGGTATGGATAGTACACAGCACTTGCCCTAGGTTGTACGGCCACTAAATACCCAGTCGGAATTTAGACTTGGGCTGTTCAACACTAGGGTCACCAGCTGTCTCAGGGATGGCTCCTGGGACACAGAGCTTTCTGTGCTAAACCAGGAAACGTGAGTAAACCAGGGTGAGTGGTCACTTTGCCTAACACCGAGAGTTCTCTAGCTCCAGCCACAGTCAGTGGACCGCACTGCTGATGCCGAAAACCTCTGTCCAGCTGCGTGCTGCATTCTAGGAGAAGCTTGTTCCAGACACCTGACTCCACACCTCAGGCAAAGTTGGCTGACCTGTATCACCTTCATGGTGGGACAGGGGGACAGGAGTGGAAAGGTGAGGCAGGGTTCACTCTGGCATCCACTGAGTTTTATCCCTGCTGGATGGCCACTGCTTCCACACTGCGAAGGGGTTATTCCGGAGGAAGCAAAACAAGGCATCATCTCTCCTGGGCTCTGGCTCCCTGACAATGGGCCTTTGGAGGGTCCTCTGGCCCCCTGTGAGGTGCAGGGCCTCCTCTCATACTGTGTTCCTGGGATCTAAGCGGGTCTCAGAGATGCGTAGGTAACAGAATGCCCCAACCCAAGGTCATACCCTACATTCAAGGGAAAGCCTAGATTCGAACCTGAATTCCTGACCCCAAATCTGAGGAAGACAGAATAAATACAGAGCTGATTCACCAACAGAGCTGAGGATCCAGGCATGGCAGAGGCTCATCTGAGGATGGTGGGGGTCCCACCTCAAGTCTGGCTGTGGCACACTCCTGCTCACAAACACGGAATCTCAAATGCTCTGAAAAGCAATGGGATCCCATCCACCTGGTGACACCCTGGGCTTGCAGGGAGCAGAGGTGTCCAGGTGGAGTGTGCCCGGGGTGAGCCACTCCTTGCTGGGAACCAAGGGGAGGCCCTGCAGCTGGAAGCCCCTGGAGCCCCTGCACTGTGCACACACCCAGTCATGTCCAGTATTCTCCCAGTAAACAGAGCTCCCAGTTACTCTACTTACCAACAAATGCATGTGGTATTTGGGCTGGTTTTACCCCTCAGCTACTAATCTATCTTTAGAGTTAATACATTTGGATCAGAGAAATAGATCTGGAGAAGAAGGCCACTGGGGAGAGGGGAGGGTCAGGTCTTATCTCTGAGAACTACTGTCTAGAATCTGCCCTTGGCACACCAAGGGACCCAAGTAAGATGACAGTGAGGAACATCAGGGAACTGTGGCCGCAGGCGGCCTCTCCCAGTCTCTGAGTGTCCCTTCTGGGAGGGCGTCTATGGAAAAGCTCTCTCTACTCTTCCCTTTATCCAGCCAGCCAGCATCAAAAAGCCTGCCTGGTGCCAAGCCTTGTGCCAAGATGAGGGAATAGAGAGGAAAATAAGACATAGGCTCTTGCCCCCAAGGCACTCACAGTCAGCAGAAGAGACAGGCAAGCAAACAGGCAACGCAACACAGCCTCAGGTACTGCAGACGAGGAGCAGATCTGGGAGAAGGTGTGAGAAAGAACAGAAGGCAGATGGAGGCAGGGAGGGAGCGGCAGGAGACAGCCAGGCCCAGAGACGGGGGCTAGGAGGAGGGGTGCTGGGCAGGAGGACCACAGACAGACACACACATGTCTGCGGGAACAGACCCAGAGCCTGGTGGTGACCTGTCTGCACCCACTCCCCACAGAGATCCCTCAGCCCTGGACATCTCCAACCACACCTGTGTGCAACCAGGGCCCTGGGTCATCTCAGGCTCCCCAGGAAGCCAGCTGCTCACCGGCCCATTGGCCCACCAGTCCCCTGAGATGCATGATGCTTGAGTGGAGCCCAGTACCCCTGGGCCACCCCATCTCCTGTTCTTCAACATAACCACACACTTGACCCCTGGCCTGGTTCCGTGGGAGAGCAGGTCCTTTCTGAAACCCAGATCCTCTGAGTATTCTCTCTCTTCTTTTCCAAGAGGCCTCTGCCTCCCTCTTTCTCATATAAGTTAGAGCTTGTTGGGAGAGAAAAACCTTGTGCTTATCCTTAACAATTAATCCTTCGTGATTAACAGGCAGAATTTACTACCCATCAGCACACCAGCAGCCTGTTCCTGGCCTGCCATGTATCAATCCCATCCCTAACCTATGTGAGCAGAAAGTGGCTACTGGCCACCCCTTCCACTCTACCCCACCTGAGAAGAGAACTCCTCTTTCAAACTTTGGCTCCTTCTGCCTCCTGGACAGGGCAGCTCCTCAGCCTCAGTCTCCTCATCTGGAAAACGAATGTAATCACACTGCTTACTCTAAGGCTGTTGTGTGAGTTAGAATAAATGATTCGTGAACAGCACCCTGGCTTCGCTAGATTAAATGTGTGGCTAATCGTGTTACATACAGGTTAGTGTTGCACGTGGGTTATCTCAATGAAATCTCACAACAACCTCTTGAGGTATGTACTATCATTATCCTCATTTTATAGATAAAGATCAGAGAGGTTAAGCAGCTTCTCTAAGGTCACACAGTAAGTGGCTGAGCCAGTATCCAAACCCAGACAGCCTGGCTCCAGAGTCCAACTTCTTGACCACCTCAATGTGCTGCTTTTAAAGCAAAACTTATCACACCGCAATATGCTAAAGCAACCAGTCATATTAGATGCAGATGCTGATGCTGCAAGGCATGTGGGGCCTGAGATTCTGCATTTTGACAAGCCCTGGGGATGCCAGATGAGGCCTCAGGATACATACTAGCATTTTTCCTTCTGTAGAAAGACAGTCTTTACAAGAAACCTGGATCCCTGGGATTTCTGAGCTGGAAGGGACCTTTGCAATCCTCCAGTTCCCCTCAGCATCCCACCAGGCTTTGGCTGATGGGTATTCCCTCCACTCTCCAACTAGATCCAGCCACAAGTCACCCTGGTAACCAGGGCCCCAGGGGAACAAAGTCCACACCAACCTCACGCAATGCCTGGTCTGTGCCTCCCATTCAGGCCTGAGCCAGAGGCTGAGAGATGGAGCCTCAGCCCTCAAGGCCTGGTTTTGATTCTAGACAGTGGTTTCCTATTAGAAAAGTAAGACCAAGGTCTCGGAACGACAGATGAGAATAAAGGACGTCACAGAATCAAGGCGGGTCATCTCTAAGACAAATAGGTCCTGTGCCCATCCTCACCTCCCCACCCCACAGAGGGTGGAGGAACCAGAGCGGGTATAGGTGGACAAGATCAGGGGCTGCCTGCCAGCCGGGGTGATTAAAGACCAGGACGACAATGCAATTCACAGATGAACCTCCTAGACAGCATGCTGAGTCCAAGAGCCCAGGCTGAGAACACACGTGCTTCCCTGCCCTTGAAGCTCAAGATCATGCAATGCTGATCCATGGTGACAGGCATCAGGAGGGTGGTCACCTTGGGGGCGGAGGGACCAGCTGCAGGAACACACGAGAGGCTTCTGGGGTGCTGGGGAGGTGCATCTAAAGGGTGGCTACACAGGTACATTCATTTTGTAAGGATTCATTGAACCATACACTTAAGGTCTGTGTGCTTTTCTATATGCATGTCATACTTCATTTAAGAGGCAACTAAAAAAAAAAAAAAACACAACAAACTCAACCTAGCTGCAAAACAATAACAATAGAAAACAGAACTAGGGCAGGCTACCAAGGGAGTCTGGGCTGCTCCACCCCAGGGAGGCTTCCTTCCCTGAAGGAAAAGGTGGGGTGGGATGTGGGAACAGGGACAGGGTAGCAGGGACCCTGCCACTCTCTGTCCTTCACGTGGAGGTGGACCAGCACCGATCAGGTGGAGCCGTCCTGGGTGTCCTAAGCCTGTATCTCTTTCACTCCCATGAGCCAGAAGGCATCCCTTTCACCAGGGCTGGTGGCTGCGGACATCGGCCCCCAGAGAGACTCATGTCACCCACGCAAGACAGGCGCCCAGCATCTTTCTCCCCTTTCAACAGGCTAGTTCTTAAAGAGCTTATCTTCTGTTTCATGATCCGAAGTCAACCAAGCAAGCAGACTCTGAGCTCCACTGCCTAGAGGTAGGTCCGCACTGGGCCGCTTAGTGGCGTGTGGCCCAGGCAGCCCTTTAACCTCTCTGTGCCTCAGGGGCCTTCATTTGTAAGGTGAGGATAATAAGAGCACCTTCTTCAGACTTTCCTAGTGGTCCAGTGGTTAAAACTCCACACGCCTAACGTAGAGGGTGCAAGTTTGATCCCTGGTTGGGGAAAATCCTGCAAGCTTAATGGCACAGCCAAAAAAAAAAAAAAAGAGCACCATCCTCATACCATTACTCTGACGATTTAATTAATATATGGGAAGTGCTTAGAACAGTGCCAGCTCCATAGTAAGGACTACGGAAGTGGATCTGGGCTATCATACTGTAGCATTCTGCAGACGTGTTAGGCACTACAGATGTGGGCCTTAGGGAGCAGGCCAGAGGTCAGGCAGCCAGGGGGACCTGGGTCCGGTGCTGGTGGTGTGGCTGAGAAGAAGTGCCCTGGCAGAGGGCTCTGCGGCTCCCTGTCTGTGCCCCTGGCCCTGTCACAGGGAGCCAGGAGGTTGAGGGAAGCACAGTGGTACCCAGGGAGGTGCAGGGAGCCCGTAGGAGTGGGGTCATTTTCCTCAGATCCAAGCCACCCTCCCGCTGCCATCAGAGCGTCTTTCTGAAACAGATGCTCGATCATGCTGCCTCCTCCTTAGATCCCGGGCAGCTCTGAGCGTGCTGTTAGTAACCTGGGGCCACAGGGCCCTCTCTTCTGCCTCCAGCCCCTTGCACAGTTTTGTCCCCTCCTCACCAGACAGGCTCCTACTTCTGTCTCAGGACTCAGCAGAAATGTCAGGCGTCTCCTGGAACCTCCCTCCCTGGGCAGGCCTGGTCCCCTCATCCTCTTGCGTTGGGGCTCCCTAAGCACCCCGGACATGCCTCCATCTCAACGCATGACACTGGCTTAGAGTCCGTGGGTCTGTTAGGTGCGTCTCACCTCTGGGTGGCGACTCCCGAGAGCGCACAGTGAGTCACAGGTGAGCGAACCAACCAACCCAATCCAAGGGCCAGCAGGACATTGCACACCCGGGGCCCCGACGCGAGGCCCCCTGCCAGCCTGTTGCCCTCTCTGCCCATCTCCCTTCCTCCCACACCCACTCCATCCCACAGCCACAGTCTATGCTGGCTCTTATTCCCTCCTGAGGTCCTGCCTCTGGACCTCAACATTCCCTACCAGAGTCCTTCTCCCCATAACAACGCTGATGCAATAAAGTTTTTCTCTTTTCATCAGTCTCAAACCCTCAGCCCCGGGAATGGGTTTCCTCAGATTTTAGGTACTTCTTGATGTAATCCTGGCCAGGGTGTACTTACGGACCCCTGCCAAGCAGCCTGGGGACTTCAGTGACCTGGGTGCCCTGGGGTCAGTTGATCAATAAGCACTCACCACCCTCTCCCCACGCCTCAGCCCACCATTGGCACAAACGCCAAGGGCAGGGCTGGAGGTCCAGATGGCTCCACAAAAACCCATCCCATCAGAAAAAATAACTGAACAAATAAAAATAGCCCTTCCTACTGAGCTGCCCCAAGGAAGGAGAGCCGGGCACCCCAGGGCAGCCAGAGGGCAAGATGAACTCTCAAGGAGGCAGGGTTCTTCCTAGTCATGGAACCTGGGGCCTCAGGGTCCAGGACAGACCACCCGGATCCTCGGGTCCCTCAGGCAACGTGGGAGAGGGATGAGGCCCAACTCACGCCACTGCGGTGTGTCCAGAACACATGCCCCGTGGGAGAGAGTCTTATAAGCTGCTGTAGCCATGCCCTGAAGGTCCAGGAGAGCCTCAGTGTGGAGGTCAGACTGAAACGCCAGGTGACCAGAGGCAAAGAGCTAAGCAAAGATGACTTCTTGTGAAGTCAACCACCACATCTTTAATAAGAAGGTTCTTAGAGGTCATCTGGTGATCCCTTCCCCCACACCAGAGGCTTCCCTTCCACAAGCCCCATAAAGTGCCAGGAAGAGAACAGGCTCCGGAAGACAAGTCTGCTCCACTTATTTATAAGCTGTATGATCCTGGGAAGATTACTTAACCTCTCTGAGCTTACTGCCACCCATGCCTTATGGGGACAATGGTACCTCTAGCATGTTACTCGGAGACAGTGAGTACAGAACCAGAACCCCTGGCACATAGCAGGCACTCAGTAAATGGTAACTAACATCACCACCTGGCTCTGCTTTAGACTCACTCAGTGGTGGTGAGCTCACTACCTTACCAGGGAATCCGAACGCTGCTTGAGCACTGTTAGAAAAACCACGTCAGTACTGAAGCACCTCATCCTCCCCGTGATTCCTGCCCCCTGAAGCCGGGTACACGAGGGAGGTAGGCCTGTTCCCCTCCTCCTCTGATCACATCTCGCATTAGAGGGAAGGCTGGAAGCATGTCCTTCAAAGTCTTGTCTCCACCCACACAGTCTGATTCCACCAGCTTTTTCACAAGACCTGACTCTCCCTGGTCACGAGCCACCAGCACGCTCCTGGAGTAGCTCAGAGCAGAGGACAGGATCCAGCTGGTGTAGAACACAGGGCCTGGGCCTCTCTGGTCCGCAGTCCACTTTGTCGATGGATAGGGCTTGGAGGAGAGGAGGGCTGGGGCTCCATCCAGGCTGGTGGTGTTGCTTGGAGTCCACCCCAAGTGCTATGTCCAGGATCTGAGACTTGGAGTCCCCTCTGAACCCCCACTGAGGGAGACTCAGCCACATAGGGAGGCTGAGAAATACCTGCATCAGCTACACCTTCCCAGTCCATCTCAATCACCATCACCCACCACTGTGGGGGGCAGCAGGAGCGGCAGGGGTGCTACAGGTGGTAACTTCTGAGGGCCCCACTGCGTCCGCCCAGCCGCTGGCAGGGTGGAGCAGGTCAGATCTGGCTCCAGTTGGCTCTGTGTTCCCATAGCCCAGGACCAACCCTCACATATTCCCTGGGGGTCCTGCCAAGCTCCGAGGGAGGGCTCTGTGGTCTTCCTCAGCCTTGCCCTAGGTAGGTGGAACAGGCACATTCCCAGAGGGGACCCACAGCCCAAGGATGCAGGAGGGGGAAAGATTAAGCCTAGAAGAAAGGGTTCCTTCTCCAGACCCCCCACCCCATTTCCCTGGTCTCCTCTGAGCCAGATGGGACGTGAGCCAGGATGAGAGCCTAAAACCATGCTGGAAGCCAGATGCTGCCGTGGAACTGTGCCTTCCCAGGTAAATAAATTACACACCGAACACAAACAGTCTGCTGCCTGCCTCTTCCCATTCAGAGGGTGGCATGCACGGGGGTAGTGAGCCATCCCTGAGCAGCCTTTTTCCCTTGTGAGGGGTGGGGGCAGGGACTAGCCCCATGTCTAGAGCGCTCTGCACCCTGTCACCTGAACATCTCAGGTAAATTATGGGAAAAGGAACTTTCTGAGTGGCCTGCTGAGAGGGCAGCAGAGAACAGGACCAGGTGGCCAGCAGACTGTAGCCTGAAGAACCAGCTGATCTGCTGAGGAAGCAACAGCGGGCGACCTGGACCCTTCCTGGCAAGGTGCTGAGGCCCAGACACGGATGAACCCAGCCTACTCCTGGGGCTTCTGAACGGGCCGGAACCCAGGCTAAGCTGCATTGCAGGAAGGGCAGGTCTGCCAGGAGCTCTCCCTGGGCAAGAAGGGCATGTGACCCGCAGCAGATGATGGGAAGAACCCACCTTCCAGCCAAAGAGACTTGAGGCTACACTCCAAGAAGGATGGCTGAACAGGAGGTGTTAGAAAGACAGCCCCAAGGGGCTGTGCAAACTTGAGTTCTGGTGGGTTTCACAATAGCGGACACCCAGGCCAGTAGGGACCCTGAGGGGGCACATGGCACACAGGGCAACAAGCCTGTGTCTGGCCACTGTCTAACACATCAGGGTTTGATGTGGTTGACAAGAGGCACCGAGGAGTGACAGCTTAGAGGCTGGAACACCTGTGTCTGTATTCTCGCTTTGCACCCAAAGAGCCCCGAGACACTTTGGGGCCTGGGTTTCTCATTTGGGACATGTCAGTTCAGGGGAGGAGAGAGAATGATGGAGGATACATCCCCCAGCAAGAAGTGGGAGCAGAGGTGGGGGGACCCCCACTAAGCCCTAAGGGGCTCCGTCTCCCTCCTCCCACTCCCCCCATCCTGCTGCCTGCCCCGGCACTGCACTGACTCTTTCCTGGGGGGAGCTGGCAAGGGCTGGCCCGGACAGGTAGATGCCTGTGTCTTTGTGGGGCCTGGGGTGGGCACGGCTGGGGGCGGGGTGTCTCTACTCCTTCAGCAGAATGGGAGGAAGACTGAGTCTCCACCAGGGCAGTGGATTATGAAGGTGATCCCATTAGTGGAACTTCCAATGGCATGAGACCTAGAGAAACTGTCGGCTGCTGAAAGGTGGTACCTGCAGGCACACGCGTCAGGCAGAGAAGGGGTAGATAACGCCCAGTAAACACTGAAGACACGTCTCCTGGGTGTGGCTATGCTGCCAAGCACATGGGCCACTGCATGCATGCCAGTCTTCCCCAGAGGGAGCCAGATAAGGATGAAAGAAAACAGCGCAGGTCTTGGTGGTGATGGTGGTTTAATCACTCAGTCGCGTCCACGTACTGCAGCCCGCCAGCCTCTTCTGGCCGTGGGATTTCCCAGGCAAGAGATGATTCTTATCCCCAGGTGAAGCCTTTAGCGGAAAAGTGCCTGGCCCGGGAGTCAGCAGACCCGTTCAGACCAGATGGGACCTTGAACAAATGCACAGAACCACGTACTTTATGAAAATACCTGAATTAACCCCCCAGGTTGGACAGACATTGTTCAGCAAGATCATCCAGCCCCAGTGCCTGCCCCCCGAGGGTTTACATGCTATAAAATGGCAGGAGGCTCACGTGGGTGGGATGACGGGAGAAGGGGGGCCCTTCACCCCACATCAGCTGGGACTCTTCCCTTCCAGGGTAGAATCTGAGCTGTCCTGCTCAGCCCCCTTCGGTTACAGCCTTCCCTTACTGAGACCTCGTGCCTTTTTTGGGCGCCTTCCGAGGTTTCTGTTTGGGGAGGCCAGCGGCTAGGGGCGGGGGCTGGGGCTACCCATGCATGCGTGTTTGTGTGTGTTTGTGTGTGCGCAGGCGTGTTGTTGGCACGGACGTGACTCTGCATTATTCAGGCCCGTAATGAGTCCTCATTGCAATGGGTTTGATGGAATAATTATATTCTGGAAAAACTGCAGGAAACTGCGTTCCACTTCTTAAAGGGCAGGATCATCAAACATTTGTGCTACATTATTTGCAGTCACACCTTCTGCTGCATCTGCTCCCTTAAAAAAAAAAATCTCCAACTCCAATCTGATCTGAATATATAAATCTGAATTATCACAGCAAAGGCGATATGCTCACACCTTTTTTCTTTTTTTTTTTTAATCTGTTGCCATGGTGATTAGATAAAATTCACGCCAAGTCTCCAGGGAAGGATGGAATTATTTCAGACAGTTTCTCACCCCTCTCAAGCTACTTCTCTCTGTAACATGCCTGGGCACCATCTCTGGGCTTGGGCAGAAGAGTAGCAAGAAGAGAAGGCACCACTTCTTTGGGAAGCCCTGGACAGGCAGCAGAAAGCACTCCACTTTCAGAGATTCTCTTGGTGCCAAACTCTGCCCTTAGCCACAGAGCCAGAAACAGGTCCTCAATTCACAGCTTTCCCAACCATCCCTGAAGCCACCTGGGGAGAAAAAATGGAGACCCAGACAGGGAAAAGATAGCATCCATGTTCAAGGTCAAGGCAGAAGGAGTTGCAGAACCTGACCTAGGGCTGTGACTGTCTTCCCCAAGTACAGCTGAACAGGGAAAGGTTTTCCTGGGAAAGCAAAGTCTCAACTCCCAGCCCTGGGTCTGCGTCTGGATCCAATTTCCATCATGGCTTTCCCAGACTAAGATTCTCACAGGGGCTAATTATCAATGGATGTAGTTTATTAAAAGGTTTTCGCAAAGGGCATTATTGACCTAATTGTTATTTAACAGCACCAGTTCACGAACCTCTTCTCTGTGTGTGTGTGCGCGCGTGTGACTCAAAAGATCCAGTGTGTGTTACAGAACGCAGAGTCTCCCTTTCTAGCATAAGCTTTCTCATTTTGATCAAAAGTCTGAGTTCCAGGGTAGAGGAGATAGGAGCACTGATTCCTGGAGACCTCTTTCACTGAATCCTCAGGGACCTCAACTCACACCCATAAAAGCTAAGAGAAGTTCATCATCAAAACCACAGCTGAGCAAGAAGGGGAAAGCTTCGTCAGTCCAGCCCTACAGGGCGGGACAATGATTTGTGTTCATCTACTCCAGTGGCTCACGTTAGGGTCTCATTAGCAGTCCCATTGATAAAGAGAAAGGTAGTGGGCATGTATAATGTTGAGTGTTATCTCACAGCAGCATTTTACCTGATGAAGTGTTAGGAGAGTGAACCCTGGTTGTGGGGTGGGGGGCGGGTAGGTGCCAGCTCTTTCAGGGGGCTTCCTCCCAACCCCTCAGGGCCAGGACACATCACCACAAGCAAGTCGCTAGAACAAAGATTTCTTTGAGTATTAGGCAGAGAATGTGTCTTTTGGGGTTGCTCACCAGGACCAGGACTCTCCAGCAAAGCGGCCTGGGGGAGATGGCGGGGTCTGGCGGCCCACAGGTTGGGATTTGCTAGAGGCTCTGTGTGAGCCTGCTGTTTCTTTCTGGGCCTCAATTTTCTACTCTGACAACAGGAGAGATGATGCTTATTTCTGTCCCTATTGGGAAACAATGCAAGTTCTGAAATCAGGAATGGTATTGTCATGTGGGGCCAGTGGAGAAGCAAGGGCACCGGGAGGACCAGACAGGTCCCCCCTCCCAATCTCTCCATCCTGGGCTAACACAGCCTGATACATGAGCCAGCGAGAGCCAGTCCCTAAGCCTGTCCTGTCACTCAGCCCACAGCTGTCCCAGGAGCGCTGTGACCCCAGGATGGTGGCAGGAGGGGTGGGGACACAGGAGTGATGGCATGGGTGGGGAGTCCAGCGGGCCTGCTTGCTAATACTGCAGAGAGCACTCAATAGCTCTTCACCCCAGGCCATGCAGCCACTCTGAGCCTCTGTTTCCTCAGCTGTGAAATGGGAATACATTTAAAACCTATCTCCCTCTTGTAGTCAGATTTGAATGGCATGAAATCTATAAAGCACTCAGCAGAGGGTTTGGACCAAAGCAAAGTCTCAACACACGGTAGCTGAGATGACAATGAGGATGCTGGAGGAGGAGGATGGCAGCGTCACTGTAGCAAAAGGTGGTGCAAACACAGTACAGAGGAGTTCCCACTTTGCCACTCACTGCCACTCTGTGGGGGGCATGTCACTTCATCTCAGACCCTTATTCTTTATCCACAAAATGAGAATCTACTCTGTCGTGAACTTGTGCAATAAGTATTATTATTCTCGATTTTCAAACGAGACAAGGAGGCTTCGAGAATATAAGCACTAGCAGTTGCCCAAGGTCACATATTAGTTAGTGGCTGAGTTGGGACTCAAACCCAAGAGTGTAAGAGTATCTCCCTGGCTTTCAATGCAGCACGCACAACGTAAGGTGGGGAGCATACACTTTTGTTGATTGTCAAGTGTGATATGCGGCTAAGTTACCATGGTTGTGGGCATCGCTTTGAATTGGCAGCTGGGACCTGTGACTTAGTGGGGCTTAGATGCAGCTGTGGCTCACTCTGCATGCTGCCAGAAGAGATGGAAGCCAGGGAGATGGCCTCAGAGAGCCTGGTTCTAAGTCCCAAATATCACTGATTATGGGACTCTGCCAGGTCCCCTCCCAGTGCCAAGCCTCTGTGATTGTAGGATTCAGTCACTGGAGGCCAAGTGAGTAGGCACTGTTTGCAAAGGAGAGGCTGGGGCCTTGCCTAAGGACAACTAAGGGAGATGAGAGAAGGAAAGGGTCACCACAGACGCATGTGCACAGCTAAAAAAGATTCTGGAGTCCTTTCCCTTTAAGAGAAGCAAAGATCCCTGACTTTTGGATGAGGGCTGTGCATGCCTGGAAGGGGGAGGGGGCCAAAAGCCCCCTAGTCTAGAAATTCAAAGGCACCCCAGGCCCTGCGAGATGCAGAAACTCTTAATTGGAGCTGTGCGTGCAACCAGCACCGATCACGCCATGATGTGCCTGTCTGAGGCGGCACAGAAGGCAGCCCTTCATTAAATCTGACACCAGGGAATTAATGCAGCTCGCTGCCGTCACTCTGCCTCCGTCACCCTTTCCCCTCAACAGCCAGCTCCTTGATCTTCCCCACCTTCATGTCGAAAGTTCCCCTTGAGAAGGGAAGATTCTCCTGACTGTCACCTGAGCTATGACTATATTGAGGGCCAGGACCCAGGACCCAGATCCAGAGGGTGCAGTGGAGATGGGTGGGTGGGTGGATGGATCAACACACACACACCTTCCTAGAAGGTAGCTGGAGGAAGGACCATGGGCCAGGATGGCTCCTTTCCACCACTGGCAGAAGAAACAAGGATTTGAAAGCTGCCAGTGATAGCTCGCTGGCTCACCTCATTTTGGCTATTCTTGAAAACATTGACTTTATAATTAAAGTCCCTTTGGGAGGAGTCATGTAGAGACAGAGGAGGAAGAAAGAGAGGGGCCAGAGGGGAAGCTATCAGGGCTGCTCTGCACTGTTATGGCACTTTCTTGCCCACTGAAAATCACAGCTTCCAAACTGACCCCCCACCTCCACCTACAGCTACCTTCCTACCTACCCACTATGTTCCCCCACAGTCTCCTTGCGACTTCACAGGTGGCTAACCTGTGTGCAGAGCTCCTCAGCTCAAGATGAGTCAGGGCGGGTCCCAGGCAGGTAGAGCCTCACCACTAGCCGTGAGAACCAGTCACCTCCCTAATAGGCAACCTTATTCTTTTGCCCCAGTATGCCAGGTCGATATTATCTTTGTTCTACTCATGATGAAAAGTGAAACAGTTGGGAAGCACTGCCCTAGGGCTCCAAACTCTGTGACCTGTCCGTCCAAGGAAACAAAGCCTCAAAAGCCTTCAGTAACTTCTATTGTAAGTCACTAGACAGGACTTGAGTTTAATTCCTTTTTCTCTATGCAGTCCCAAAAGATTTGTCCAGGGCTGGTAAGGAAAATTATAACACAAATAAGACCAGGGAGAGGGAACATGGATTATGTGAATGCTAATTTATGACAGAAGAGAGATTTAAGGAAGAAGTACCCTAAAGGAAGGAGGCAGATTCCCCAGGGAAGTATTAGCAGCTGACTGGGGCTCCTGGCTAAGGCAGGTATTATTCAGTCGCTAAGTCACATGTGTCTCTTTGTGACCTCCTGGGCTGTAGCACACCAGGCTCCTCTGTCCTGCACTATCTCCCAGAGTTTGCTCAGATTCACGTGCATTGAGCCAGTGAGGCTATCTAACCATCTCATCCTCTGCTGTCCCCTTTTCCTTTTGCCTTCAATCTTTCCAGCATCAGGTAGGTATAGCCAAGGAAATAACACCAGTAAAGTAATAACTCCCATTAGCATTTTATATGGATTGATCAAAACATCCATTTGGATTTTTCCATTCAATAGTACACAAAAACATGAATGAACTTTTTGGCCAAACCAATAGACGAGGAAGTTCCAAGAGGTAAGTAATTGCCTCAAGTGAGACCCTTCTGAGACCCAGGCCCAGTCTCCTGCTTCCTCCAGCATATCCTCTCTCCCCTACATCAGAGCTTCCTGCCTTTGGAAGTGTCCCACTCACTCAGGAATGCCAACTAGACAAAGTCTCCTCTTGACTACAATCAAACTGCAGAGTCAAGTCAGAAACACAAAATGAGCCATTTTAAAGAGTCCTTGATTTTGTTTTTTTTTTAACATTTTTGAGGAATTCTGACATTCCCTTTTCATTAAGTCACAAAATCAGATTGTAAATTTTTCCTGCCCAAGGTAGGGTAGGAAGATTCTGTGTGTTGGGGCTGAAACCATGGTAACAAAGGAGCATCTGGTCGCACACTGACAGCCTGTTGGCCACCCATCATTAAGATGAGACATCGCACCTGTATGCTTCTCACCAAAACCACAGCCACCAATGTGTCTGGAGTCTCCGTTACACCCCCTGCCACCTGGGGGAAAGGCCCTATGTCCTGGGAGCAGGAGTGCCCTGCTCTTTGGTGAAGCATCAGAGGAGGGAAGGGGAAGCAAATCAGCTCTCCTGGGTTTTCTCACTTTTAAAGGTATTAATATGGGCTTCCCTGGTGGCTCAGTGGTAAAGAATCCACATGAAATGCAGGAGACATGGATTCAATTCCTGGGTCAGGAAGATCCCCTGGAGAAGGAAATGCCAACCCACTCTAATAGTCTTGCCTGGAGAATTCCATGGACAGAGGAACCCGATGCAAATAGTTCCTCTGGGATCGCAAAGATTTGGACATGAATTAGTGACTAAAACAATAAAAAGGTATTAATATACATCAATATCAACATACTCCCTGTGTGAAAGATCCTAGTGACCCTCTGAATCCTCCCTGTTAGAAGGTTAATTTAGGAAGTTTGAAAAGGGAAAAATGATGCTGAGATCCTCTCAGAGATCGGACTGGAGGTTCAGAGCTGGGGACAGGAGGAAGGTCGCTTAATGTGGTAGGTGCCCAATGAACCCTTCGGGAGTGCAGTGCATTTCTGCAGTCCCTGCCACCCAAAAGTTCATGGAAAGGTCTACAAGATACATGTGGACCTATGTGAGAGTGGGACTTTTGTGAAAATTAGGAAGGAAGTTGAGGCTACATCTGGTCAGCAGCAGGACAGAGTATCCCGAAAACAAAGGGCAAAGAACGGAGATTCAGAATAGTTGGGGAGCAGGAGTCAGTGATGCTATGAGACCATAAACCTTCCCAGAATTTGTAGACATCTTGGGAAGGACATGGGACATTCCCAAGGATGTGGAATTAAAATTAGAGACAACTTTCAGAGCTTTTAGGAGGAGGGACCATTGGAATGATATCTGGGTTGCGGAGTAATATTATTATTCCTATGTTAGAAATGAGGAAGTTGAGAAATTCAGGTTAAAGGACCCAGGGCTATTGAGGGCCAGGAGGCTCAGAAGCAGCCAACATCATGAGTGGATAATAAAAAGGCAGATCCCAGGCTGTACTAGTGGAGACAGCATGTTCCAACCAAGGAGGGGGCGAGAGTGTCATTGAACCCTCTGTTCCTACCATCTGTGGTGCAGGGCACTCACTCTGAGTTTGGGTTTTGAGAAAGACATTGACAAACTGGAGTTTGACCAGAGGTGGTACCCAGGATGCGATGAGATCAGATCAAATATACAAAGGCCTGCTGCAGAAATAGGCTGCATGAGCCAGGGGGATGGGACACTGGGGGAACGGAGGATGGACAGGAGAGGAAGGCAGCTGTCCTGTTACAGAGGGTACTACAGAGAGAGAAGGAAACTGTGCAATTCTGCGGGAGTTTGGGGGTGGGCAAGGGACTGGGTGAGGACCTAAGGAATGAATTTCATGAAAGAAGATTTTAGCCCAACCTAAGAAGGAACTTATAAAGGAGGAACTTCCTACATTAGCAAGAGCAGCAGTTACTTTGCAAGGTATCTATACTTAAATATGGCTTTTCAAAACCACTTCACATTTAATCTTCTCAAAATGTACTTGCAGAGTGTAGAAAACTATAAAAGAGGAAACAGAAATCACTCCTAATCTCACCACCCAGAAAGAACCATAGCAATCACTAACAGCTTTGAGGTAGGTCAAGATATCCATCTAAGATATAAGCGTGAAGGTATGTGTGTGTGTGTGTGTGTGTATTTTTTAACCAGTTGGGATCCTGCCATACGTATATAATGTGTTTGCAACTTAAGATCATATTATGATCTTTTTTCATGTAATTGAAAATGTATTAGAATATTTCATTTCTATTATTGTATGATTAATTATTTAATCATTCTATCACTGGATATGATTTTTTTTTCACTTTTGTAAATAACACAGCAGTTAACAGAAATCTTCATTGCCATCTTTGGTTACTTTTCAAGGATAGAGCCCAAAGGATATGGACATTTACGGCTTCAGCTACCTACTGCCAAATTGCTTCCCAGAAAGGCTGTCCTGGTGTCTCCTGCTATCAGCAGAGCCTGCCCAGCTCTTCCCTTGCTTGCCAACATCACCTCAAGGTTTTTCCTAAAAAGAGCACTCCTCCGTATTCAGAGGAGAATTGAGACCTCACTTTTCAGGAACACGTCTGTTATCTGCCTATGATAAACAAGGTACACACGCTGTCCTGCGCACACACCCTGAGACATACTCACACTAGACCGTCGTGCAACCCTTCCAAACCTTGGGGAATCTCACCCCAGACCCACCTTGTTGAGGATGACATTTGCCCTCATCCTGCAATGGGATGCTTCTTGAGGACTGGGTCCCAGCTCCTTCAAGGCTACCAAGGGCATCTATATAATGAGCAGGGGGCTGGGCTCCAGGGCTTCCAAGGCCCCTTCCAGCCCTGACACATCAATTCTACCATCCGCACGTGCCACCTGGGAACTTGGGTACGTAAGAAGGTCGGGGAAGTAGAGGAAAGGCAGGACAGGGGAAATCACTGTTTCCAGGCAAACTGGAATAGAACTAAGTGTTCTAGAAGGCTGCATCCGGTGATCCCTGCCTGCCCTCTCCCCAGCACACCCTGTGTTCTCCAGGCCCCAGGAGCACCGGGAGATCACGTTTCTCTCTCGGGTTTCCCTGTTGACATGACCTGGCCTCCCAGCCTTCTTTTGTAATTTGAGCTGGAATTGGGAGTAAACTTCTCAAAATGGGTAATTATCTGAGCACTTCCCTCCTCCACCCCCAAGTCACTTGTCCCTACCCAGCTGGCCTCTGACATTGATCAACTGCCCCTCAGGACAGAAGGACAGAGGAAAGACTGCCGGAATGCTCCTTGGTTCCCAGCTTCAGAGAGCAAGGGGGTCTCACAGCCCTATGAATACTCCTGGTATTCTTAATTTTTAGTGGCCTCACGCTGGGTCTCCAGACTCTCGTTAAATTGGGAAATGGATTACAGTGGGATCCCGAGGCAGACACATCTCTCCCTCTCTTATATTTACACCATTTCATTGTTGTCATTTAATAGTGGCTGAGCACCAAGCCTGGTCAAGGTGGCCCAGGCAGAGGTGGCAGGAACTAGGTCGCAGAGGGCATAGCTGAGATGCGGGCTGTGTACTTGCCCCTCCTCAATCCCACCAACTCAGGGCCCCCAGGATCAGCCCCCAAATCTCACTTTCACCACCGACCTCTGCTCTCTGCTCCCAATCCCCCAGACCCAGACTATCACAGAGGCACCCAGCCTGTAACCTCATCCCTCTCCTGGCATTTTGCCTATGATGTTGAAGTGGGTACTTCTCTAATGAAATATATCATGCCTATAGAAAAAGGAAAAAAATAATATGAAAATATCCCAGTTTACTTTGACTATATTTTCTTGTGATCTGTTTTAGAAGAAACATTTTAAGAACTAAGACATTCTGAAAGCAGTTATGTTTCTCTCCGTGAGCCCATTGCTTCCTCCGTCAGAGGTAAGCACTGCCCTAAATATGGTGTTTATCATTCTCCTGCGTGTTTTGGTACTTTTGCTACATATGCATGTAGCCAGAAACAACACAGGATACTGTTCTGCATGTTTTCAAACTTTATGCAAATGGTACCGTAATGTACGCATCCTTCTGCACTGTGCTTTTTCCATTCAGCATGTTTCAGTGACATGTCCAGGTTGATTTGTAAAGCTCTGGTTCATGCGTTTCCCCTGCAGTATAGTATTTCATTGTTGGAGTATAACAGATTTAATTTATCCATATTGGTTTCCGCTGTTTTGCTATCACAAACACGGCTGCCGTGACAATCCCTGCCTTGCACCTGTGCAAGAATTTCTTTAAGGAATATACGTGTTGGAGCTCATTTCTTAACATGCCTGTCTCCCCAAGAGGACACAGACCTATCACTGTCTGATGGAGGGCACGTGGAGCTCAGTAGAATTTGTTAAACTGAACCGACCTGGAAGGGGTCTACAGGATCATCCGTTTTAGCTCCTTCACTTACAGGTGAGGAGACTGACATCCAGTAAGGGAGCATAAGATCATTTTGTGAGCGAGCTGGAACTGAAACCGTAGGCCCCTCCCCATCTTTCCAGCCTGATCCTTACCAGACTCTAGGGGAGCTGGTGGCCATTACACAAATGATACGAAAGAAAGAGGGAAGAGGCAGAGAGCAGCATGGTCCTTAAAGGGGTCACACCTGGACACCTGGCCTCCAGATGTAGTCCTCACACCTGGACACGCTCCCTCCAGGTGAGGTCACCTCGGGTCTGCACACCCAGGGCCCAGACTGCAGCTCGCCTTTTGTGTTTTCCCTCCTGACTGCTAACCCAGTCCAGGGGAACAGCCCGGAACAGAAAACAGGAGACCTGGATTTCATGGTTGAAAAGTGAAGAGTGGGCTCAGGGGCCAGGTGTCTTGGGATGGAGTTTCCACTCCACGTCTTACCAGTTGTGTGGCCTTAGGTGAGTCGTTGTTTTTCAGTTGCCTAGGCATGTCCGACCCTTTGAGACCCCAAGGACTGCAGCATGCCAGGCTTCTATGTCCCTCCCCATCTCCCAGAGTTTGCCCAAGTTCATGTCCATTGTATCGGTGATGCCATCCAACCATCTTATCCTCTGTCACCCTCTTCTCCTGTTGCCCTCAATCTTTCCCAGCATCGAGGGCTTTTCCAGTGAGTTGGCTGCTTGGAGCAGGTGGCTGAAGTACTGGAGCTTCCGCATCAGTCCTTCCCATGAATATTGAGGGTTGACTTCCTTTAGGAGGGACTGGTTGGATCTCCTTGCCGTCCAAGAGACTCCCCAGACTCTTCTCCAGCACCACAGTGTGGAAGCATCCATCCGTCAGTGCTCTGTCTTCTTTATGGTCTAGTTCTCACAACCACACACAACTATATGTAAAGCCCGGACTATATGGGCCTTTGTTGGCAAAGTGGTCTTTGCTTTTTAGCACACTGTCTAGCTTTGTCATAGCTTTCCTGTCATTCCACCTCCTGTTACTTCAACTCTACATGCCTCATTTCCTTCAACTTTAAAATGGGGATGATCATTCTACCTACTGTAACATGATGTTGGGAGGACTAAACAAGTTAGTTTACACAAACTGAATAATTTGAATTGGATAGGCACAATTGGAATAGTGCCTAGCATACAGCAGATGCTAGATGGACATTTTTAAATTGAAGCATAGTTGCTTTTTAATATTGTACTAGTTTCAGGTGTACCATAAAGTGATTCAGTTATATATATTTTTCAGATTATTTTCCATTGTAGGTTATTACAAGATCTTGAATATTGTTCCCTGTGTTTTCCAGTTAGTCCTTAGCTTATTTGATGTTTGGTAGTTTGTGTCTCAGAGAAGGCGATGGCACCCCACTCCAGCACTCTTGCCTGGAAAAATCCCATGGATGGAGGAGCCTGGTGGGCTGCAGTCCACGGGGTCGCTAAGAGTCGGGCATGACGGAGCGACTTCACTTTCACGAATTGGAGAAGGAAATGGCAACCCACTCCAGTGTTCTTGGCCTGGAGAACCCCAGGGACGGGGAGCCTGACGGGCTGCCGTCTATGGGGTGGCACAGAGTCGGACACGACTGAAGCAGCTTAGCAGCAGCAGCTTGTGTCTATTAATCCCGTACTACTAATCTATCCTCCTTTCAGTAACCTTAAGTTTGTCTTCTATGTCTGTGAGTGGTTCTGTTTTGTATACAAGTTCATTTGTATTATTTTTTAGATCCCACATATAAATGATGTCATATAATACTTTTCTTCCTCTGACTTACTTCATTTAGTGTGATCATCTCTGGGTCCATCCATGTCATTGCAAATGGCATTATTTCATTCTTTTTCATGGCTGAGCAATATTCCTGTGTGTGTGTGTCTGTGTGTGTGTGTCTGTGTTACATACACAATCGTCTTAAACCAATCATCTCTTGACGGGCATTTAGGTTGTCTCCATGTCTTGAGTCTCATGATGGTGGTGCTGTGATCATCGAGGTACATGTATCTTTTCAAATTAGAACTCTAATTCTTCTCCGGATATATGCCCAGGAGCGGGACTGCTAGATCACAGGCTAACTCTATTTTCAGTTTTTAAGGAGCCTCCATCCTGCTCTTCACAGTGGCAGGGCAGCTGCTGTGTGCTTTACTATCCCCCCAACTCCACGGGAGGACTCAGGGCAGCGCCAACGCACCCCACACAGCATGGCCTTCCTTGCCATCTGACTCTGCTGCCTGGCCGAAGGAAGGTGTTTCTCTGAGCCTCAGTTTCCTCATTTGAAAGTGGGGGTGATACCATCTCTCACAAGATGAAAATGAGATAACACAAAGGGGTCTTGATGAGTCACACTCCCCAAACAGACCTGGAGCACTGGTCCCGTGGTTTCATTTATCCAGTTGTACCGCTGCTGGTGAAGCTCAGTCTCTTCCCATTCTTCCCGGCCACAGACCGAGAGGAAGCAGAAAAGAGATTCTGTCTTTAAAACATGAGGTCACCCCTGTGACACCGCCTGGCACAGTGTCTGGCCCGCAGGCCAGTGGCCGAATAAATGCTGGCCCGAAGTGCTCCCTACTCTGTCCCAAAGGTTTTCTTCTCCCAAGGACAGGAGAAATCAGAGAGGCCGCAGAGAAAGGTTCCTGAAAGCCTCGGAGCCTCTGTTTACTCATCTGTAAGTGGGGGTATCTGTTTTACACAGAACTGTGCTGAGTCAAAGTGGAACATACACAAAGTGTGCTGTAAACTCTAAAAGCACAATATAAATTGATTCACACGTATTGTAAAGAGAATGTCGAGCCTGCCTCAGATCCCCATCCTGCTTAAACTCTGGGTGTGACATCACCGGGCCTTTCCTCCCACAGGCCTCGCTGGCAAGCTCCCGTGTCCACCTTGCCAGTACCCTGGGTTATGGGACAGCCGCCTCGGGAGCGGCAGGAAAAAGAGGGAGAGTGTGGGGTGAGGGACAGCCATCAGCCTGAAGGAGGCCCAGTGGTCGTTCCTAGGAAATTCAAGGGCTGACCTCGGTTCCAGGAGGCGGAGCAAGGATGACCACCATGTCTCTAGGAACATCCTTAATCATAGAAGACTAACTCCCAAAAGTCCTTCCAGAATATTCCCTATCAAAATCCTCAGTGGCTCCCCACTGCCCTTCAATTATACACAACTCAATGCAGCATCAACCATACCCTACCCTTACGTGGACCCTGAGCTCTGGCCAAACTAGGCTTCTCCCCACAGAGAGTGCAGCCTCGTTCTTGGTGCTCCCGGATTGTACATCCGCTCCCCCACACCATGGTCTCCTAAACAAGGGTTTGCAACCCAGCTGCTCACTAGATTCACCCGGGGGGCTTTCACGAATACAAGTGCCAGAGGCTTCCCCCAAGGGAAGGCTTTCCCCAAGGGGATGGCTTCCCCCATCCTGACTTAACTGTTAGGGGTTGGGCTGGCCATTGGTGTTTGTTTTTTTTAAATCTCCCCAGGCGACTCTAAAGTCGAGAGCTGACAGGTCTAGAACAGTCTCCCCCACAGGAGCTCCGCCTGCCAAAACATCCATCCTCCACGACCCACGGGAACTGCCACCCTGCACGGCGCCTGTGCTAATCACAGAAGGCAGGGCGCCCGCCTCTGAGCCCCCAGAGGCCATGCGTCTGCACATCACACTCTGCCTCGTGGTGGGCTCACCTGTGTTCCCAGTTCATCTCACCTGTTAGACAGCAAGCCCTCTGCAGATAAGTAGATCATGCCCCACATCATCCTAGCTTCCGTTCACCCTTCCTGGACCAAACAGGCCTCATTAAATCATGATCCATTCAAAACTGTCCATGAAATTCAGAACACGTGGTCCACCCCCAGCCCAACCCAGAAGACTGTGAGCTGAATGAGGAGCTGAGGAGGGAATAAGGATTTGTTTTCTTTGTTCAGGAGAAAAGGCCCAGAGTCAACTCACCCAGACACACCTCTGACCTTTATGCTCCCGTGGCGATGCACTGTGGGCCAAGGTGTCTGCCCTGGCCCCTGCTCTGGGGTGATTCTGGTCTATATAGGTGAATCTCTCACCCCTTTACATAGGCAAGGAAAAGTGAGTATGAGTGTGTGAGTACATGTGTGTGCACAGTCAACTTGTACAAGTTACACCGTGCATATTATTTGTATATACACACACATATTTATTTTAATTAATATGAGTTTCTTTGGTGTGCAGGAAGATGGAATTTCTTCACATCCCCTGAGATCCTCAAGCAAAGACCCTCGGGAATCACTGTCTATATAACACGGCATCTTGCGCACAGGAAGTGCTCAAAAAACATTTGCTAGATTAAATAATGAACTGAAAATTCAACCACCTGACTGTTGCTGATGCCAACACAGCCACCTAGAGAGATCCAGGGAATGAAGTCAGTGTAGGACCTGAAACCACCAGGAGCAGTCCAACAGAGTCTGTGCCTCTTCCTGCGCATAGATCTGACGGGGACAACTAGCCCCCCGAACTTCTCACAACTGCGTCCCTCAGCTGGTGTCAGGACAGAAGGCTCTGGAATATTCCAGACAGAAGCCCTTTCCTTTTCTGCATCCCATTCTGAAAGGCAGCGAAGAGGGACCCCTGCCACATGCTCTCAGAAGGGATTTCTTTGCTTCACAAAGTCCGAGAGCCCAGTGGAACACCACACAGAGGACAAAGGTTATCCGACACCTGGCTGCACACTGCCACTCGCCATCAGAGGCTTCTGTCCACTCTCATCTGTTTCTGGGCTGACTGTCCAGATTCTTGGGGATCCCAGCCCTGGCCTTGAAATGGAAGAGGGGGATCTCCATATGTGAGAGGAAAACATTCCCAATTTACAGGAAGCCTCTGAGCACCCTCTGCCCTGTGTACTGGAAGGCAGAAGGTTGTTCCTACTTCTGACTGGCTTTGCATTTCATTACAAAAGGCAGGCTAGGCAGCTCCAAAAGACACATGCCTAGACTCCTGAGGATTCTGCACACAGCAAGATGCCAGGTAGCCTGCAAAGTGAAAGTCGCTCAGTCATGTCCGACTCTTTGCAACCCCATGGACTGTACAGTCCGTGGAATTCTCCAGTCCAGAATACTGGAGTGGGTAGCATTTCCCTTCTCTGGGGGATCTTCCCAAACCAGGGATGGAACCCAGGTCTCCCGCATTGAAGGCAGATTCTTTACCAGCTGAGCGGCAAGGGAAGCCCAGACTACAAAATCCAAGGTTAAATGTTAGGGAGTCAGCCATGCGGGGTAACACGAAGGACTTACCCTGCCTCTGCCCCCAGATGAGAGTTGTCTCCTGACCTTTCTAATCTTGTGCCCTTCACCCTGAAGACCAGGTGACCTCCAGGGTAATGGGAGCCGAGACCATCCTTCTGCATACTTATTCCTGGCTGTTCAACCTTGTCTGCTCACCCTGGGCTGCTCATCCCTGGATGCTCGCTTTCGTATACACACGAGATGATGCTCACACCCGGATGTTCACTCCTGGAATCTCATTCCTCACAGAGATCTTCCGGGTCTCAAGAAGATGACTAATCCTGGTACAGTTAATCACGTGCCTGCTCAGAACCAGGAAAAATGGAAAACGTACATACAGAGAAAGGATCTATACATAGGAAGTAGGTCTATATAGAAAAATATAAACTATACATGGAAAATATGTTTTCCCTATATAGAATAAGTACACAGTTTCTCTTGCTCTCATATGAGGACATTGAAGCTGAGAGAGGTTAAAGGACTTTACTAAGGTCACATGGCAAGCAAGGAGCAAGACAGTATCTGAGCCCAAGTATCTCGGAGGCCAGAGCCCACACCCTTTCAGCTTTGCTACATAGAATCACTGCACCACGAAGGGGCTGCAAGTAGGTCTGGCAGATGTCGGGCATCCCAGGAGCCAACAAAGGCTTTATTCTAGCAGCCACAGGACCACATCTTTCCTATCATTTAAATCTATTTCAGGGACTTCCCTGGTGGTCCAGTGGTTAAGACTCTGTACTTCCACTGCAGGGGGGCACAGGTTCAATTCCGGGTTGGGGAACTAAGATCCCACATGGTATGCAGTGGCACCCCACTCCAGCACTCTTGCCTGGAAAAATCCCATGGATGGAGGAGCCTGGTGGGCTGCAGTCCACGGGGTCGCTAAGAGTCGGGCATGACGGAGCGACTTCACTTTCACGAATTGGAGAAGGAAATGGCAACCCACTCCAGTGTTCTTGGCCTGGAGAACCCCAGGGACGGGGAGCCTGACGGGCTGCCGTCTATGGGGTGGCACAGAGTCGGACACGACTGAAGCAGCTTAGCAGCAGCAGCTTGTGTCTATTAATCCCGTACTACTAATCTATCCTCCTTTCAGTAACCTTAAGTTTGTCTTCTATGTCTGTGAGTGGTTCTGTTTTGTATACAAGTTCATTTGTATTATTTTTTAGATCCCACATATAAATGATGTCATATAATACTTTTCTTCCTCTGACTTACTTCATTTAGTGTGATCATCTCTGGGTCCATCCATGTCATTGCAAATGGCATTATTTCATTCTTTTTCATGGCTGAGCAATATTCCTGTGTGTGTGTGTCTGTGTGTGTGTGTCTGTGTTACATACACAATCGTCTTAAACCAATCATCTCTTGACGGGCATTTAGGTTGTCTCCATGTCTTGAGTCTCATGATGGTGGTGCTGTGATCATCGAGGTACATGTATCTTTTCAAATTAGAACTCTAATTCTTCTCCGGATATATGCCCAGGAGCGGGACTGCTAGATCACAGGCTAACTCTATTTTCAGTTTTTAAGGAGCCTCCATCCTGCTCTTCACAGTGGCAGGGCAGCTGCTGTGTGCTTTACTATCCCCCCAACTCCACGGGAGGACTCAGGGCAGCGCCAACGCACCCCACACAGCATGGCCTTCCTTGCCATCTGACTCTGCTGCCTGGCCGAAGGAAGGTGTTTCTCTGAGCCTCAGTTTCCTCATTTGAAAGTGGGGGTGATACCATCTCTCACAAGATGAAAATGAGATAACACAAAGGGGTCTTGATGAGTCACACTCCCCAAACAGACCTGGAGCACTGGTCCCGTGGTTTCATTTATCCAGTTGTACCGCTGCTGGTGAAGCTCAGTCTCTTCCCATTCTTCCCGGCCACAGACCGAGAGGAAGCAGAAAAGAGATTCTGTCTTTAAAACATGAGGTCACCCCTGTGACACCGCCTGGCACAGTGTCTGGCCCGCAGGCCAGTGGCCGAATAAATGCTGGCCCGAAGTGCTCCCTACTCTGTCCCAAAGGTTTTCTTCTCCCAAGGACAGGAGAAATCAGAGAGGCCGCAGAGAAAGGTTCCTGAAAGCCTCGGAGCCTCTGTTTACTCATCTGTAAGTGGGGGTATCTGTTTTACACAGAACTGTGCTGAGTCAAAGTGGAACATACACAAAGTGTGCTGTAAACTCTAAAAGCACAATATAAATTGATTCACACGTATTGTAAAGAGAATGTCGAGCCTGCCTCAGATCCCCATCCTGCTTAAACTCTGGGTGTGACATCACCGGGCCTTTCCTCCCACAGGCCTCGCTGGCAAGCTCCCGTGTCCACCTTGCCAGTACCCTGGGTTATGGGACAGCCGCCTCGGGAGCGGCAGGAAAAAGAGGGAGAGTGTGGGGTGAGGGACAGCCATCAGCCTGAAGGAGGCCCAGTGGTCGTTCCTAGGAAATTCAAGGGCTGACCTCGGTTCCAGGAGGCGGAGCAAGGATGACCACCATGTCTCTAGGAACATCCTTAATCATAGAAGACTAACTCCCAAAAGTCCTTCCAGAATATTCCCTATCAAAATCCTCAGTGGCTCCCCACTGCCCTTCAATTATACACAACTCAATGCAGCATCAACCATACCCTACCCTTACGTGGACCCTGAGCTCTGGCCAAACTAGGCTTCTCCCCACAGAGAGTGCAGCCTCGTTCTTGGTGCTCCCGGATTGTACATCCGCTCCCCCACACCATGGTCTCCTAAACAAGGGTTTGCAACCCAGCTGCTCACTAGATTCACCCGGGGGGCTTTCACGAATACAAGTGCCAGAGGCTTCCCCCAAGGGAAGGCTTTCCCCAAGGGGATGGCTTCCCCCATCCTGACTTAACTGTTAGGGGTTGGGCTGGCCATTGGTGTTTGTTTTTTTTAAATCTCCCCAGGCGACTCTAAAGTCGAGAGCTGACAGGTCTAGAACAGTCTCCCCCACAGGAGCTCCGCCTGCCAAAACATCCATCCTCCACGACCCACGGGAACTGCCACCCTGCACGGCGCCTGTGCTAATCACAGAAGGCAGGGCGCCCGCCTCTGAGCCCCCAGAGGCCATGCGTCTGCACATCACACTCTGCCTCGTGGTGGGCTCACCTGTGTTCCCAGTTCATCTCACCTGTTAGACAGCAAGCCCTCTGCAGATAAGTAGATCATGCCCCACATCATCCTAGCTTCCGTTCACCCTTCCTGGACCAAACAGGCCTCATTAAATCATGATCCATTCAAAACTGTCCATGAAATTCAGAACACGTGGTCCACCCCCAGCCCAACCCAGAAGACTGTGAGCTGAATGAGGAGCTGAGGAGGGAATAAGGATTTGTTTTCTTTGTTCAGGAGAAAAGGCCCAGAGTCAACTCACCCAGACACACCTCTGACCTTTATGCTCCCGTGGCGATGCACTGTGGGCCAAGGTGTCTGCCCTGGCCCCTGCTCTGGGGTGATTCTGGTCTATATAGGTGAATCTCTCACCCCTTTACATAGGCAAGGAAAAGTGAGTATGAGTGTGTGAGTACATGTGTGTGCACAGTCAACTTGTACAAGTTACACCGTGCATATTATTTGTATATACACACACATATTTATTTTAATTAATATGAGTTTCTTTGGTGTGCAGGAAGATGGAATTTCTTCACATCCCCTGAGATCCTCAAGCAAAGACCCTCGGGAATCACTGTCTATATAACACGGCATCTTGCGCACAGGAAGTGCTCAAAAAACATTTGCTAGATTAAATAATGAACTGAAAATTCAACCACCTGACTGTTGCTGATGCCAACACAGCCACCTAGAGAGATCCAGGGAATGAAGTCAGTGTAGGACCTGAAACCACCAGGAGCAGTCCAACAGAGTCTGTGCCTCTTCCTGCGCATAGATCTGACGGGGACAACTAGCCCCCCGAACTTCTCACAACTGCGTCCCTCAGCTGGTGTCAGGACAGAAGGCTCTGGAATATTCCAGACAGAAGCCCTTTCCTTTTCTGCATCCCATTCTGAAAGGCAGCGAAGAGGGACCCCTGCCACATGCTCTCAGAAGGGATTTCTTTGCTTCACAAAGTCCGAGAGCCCAGTGGAACACCACACAGAGGACAAAGGTTATCCGACACCTGGCTGCACACTGCCACTCGCCATCAGAGGCTTCTGTCCACTCTCATCTGTTTCTGGGCTGACTGTCCAGATTCTTGGGGATCCCAGCCCTGGCCTTGAAATGGAAGAGGGGGATCTCCATATGTGAGAGGAAAACATTCCCAATTTACAGGAAGCCTCTGAGCACCCTCTGCCCTGTGTACTGGAAGGCAGAAGGTTGTTCCTACTTCTGACTGGCTTTGCATTTCATTACAAAAGGCAGGCTAGGCAGCTCCAAAAGACACATGCCTAGACTCCTGAGGATTCTGCACACAGCAAGATGCCAGGTAGCCTGCAAAGTGAAAGTCGCTCAGTCATGTCCGACTCTTTGCAACCCCATGGACTGTACAGTCCGTGGAATTCTCCAGTCCAGAATACTGGAGTGGGTAGCATTTCCCTTCTCTGGGGGATCTTCCCAAACCAGGGATGGAACCCAGGTCTCCCGCATTGAAGGCAGATTCTTTACCAGCTGAGCGGCAAGGGAAGCCCAGACTACAAAATCCAAGGTTAAATGTTAGGGAGTCAGCCATGCGGGGTAACACGAAGGACTTACCCTGCCTCTGCCCCCAGATGAGAGTTGTCTCCTGACCTTTCTAATCTTGTGCCCTTCACCCTGAAGACCAGGTGACCTCCAGGGTAATGGGAGCCGAGACCATCCTTCTGCATACTTATTCCTGGCTGTTCAACCTTGTCTGCTCACCCTGGGCTGCTCATCCCTGGATGCTCGCTTTCGTATACACACGAGATGATGCTCACACCCGGATGTTCACTCCTGGAATCTCATTCCTCACAGAGATCTTCCGGGTCTCAAGAAGATGACTAATCCTGGTACAGTTAATCACGTGCCTGCTCAGAACCAGGAAAAATGGAAAACGTACATACAGAGAAAGGATCTATACATAGGAAGTAGGTCTATATAGAAAAATATAAACTATACATGGAAAATATGTTTTCCCTATATAGAATAAGTACACAGTTTCTCTTGCTCTCATATGAGGACATTGAAGCTGAGAGAGGTTAAAGGACTTTACTAAGGTCACATGGCAAGCAAGGAGCAAGACAGTATCTGAGCCCAAGTATCTCGGAGGCCAGAGCCCACACCCTTTCAGCTTTGCTACATAGAATCACTGCACCACGAAGGGGCTGCAAGTAGGTCTGGCAGATGTCGGGCATCCCAGGAGCCAACAAAGGCTTTATTCTAGCAGCCACAGGACCACATCTTTCCTATCATTTAAATCTATTTCAGGGACTTCCCTGGTGGTCCAGTGGTTAAGACTCTGTACTTCCACTGCAGGGGGGCACAGGTTCAATTCCGGGTTGGGGAACTAAGATCCCACATGGTATGCAGTGTGGCCAAAAAAAAAAAAAAACCATTCCATTTACAACCTAATCCAAAGGGCAGCCACCTTTCTGGTTAAACATTCTCCAGGTACTCAACAGTCATTGTTGGAGCACCTATGATGTGCTCATGTGGTGAGGCTTGTGGGGTGATGAATACCAGCTCCCTTCCCACCACCGGCCTCTGCTCCGGCCCATCCCACGTGGCTCCAGCTCTGGCGGCAAAGTCTCACTGATACGCAACAGAGTTCAAAATCACAGGCTTGGCAGGAAGTGCCATCTGTACATAGCTCTACCATTCTGTAAGCGCCGTTGGCTTCTTCTGAATAAATGCTACCCTACATTAAATGCCAGAATCCGGCGAGCCATACTGCATGTTTGCAACAAGATTGAGAACTAAAGGCAAGATTGATTCTGATGTGAGCACCAGCAAAGCAAATGGGTTTTTGAAAACCCTATAATTTCCCTGCAACCCTTGACTTCACTAAACACACATTTTTAGACTACAGCACAGTTAGGTAGGCATTAAACAAAAATGAGGTAGTCTAATGATGATTTATGTGTAGGATAACCTTCTATAAAGAATTCTGCTCTGATTTCAGGGTAACTTACAGAGGTGCCAACTTAAGCAAACAATGCTGCTTGTTCTGTGTCCACTGCCACGGCGTGATCCCAGGGCAGAGCATTCATCTGCAATTGTCTTAAATCTCCTGAAATTCACCCAGTGGGTGCTCGGGAAATGCAGCACCTGCCATGAACTAAATGGAAAAGCAAAATACGACACATGCACACGCCGCCAGAGGCACCTGTGAACACAGACATTTCTGCTTGACTGAGGAGCTGCGGCTGACGGCTCTGGAGCCAACCAACTGGCATGCAAACGCAGAGCAGCCCGCCTGCAGGGAGACAGGAAGGGGTGCTGGGGAGCTGCGGGCATGCGCTCCAGGTGGGAGCCTCAAGAGTTCCTGGGATGTGAGCATCAAACCAGAGATCTGGTACACCCATCCCTGGCTGTGTAACCTTGGGAGGGGCCCCTCCGCTCTCCCCAAGCCTGGTTTCTTAAGTGAGGTTAAGAATGTGTCTCCCACAGATGGGTTGGAAGGATTCAGTAAGATGCTGCCCGTGAACTGGCTTTATAAACCTGAGAGCACTATATAAGTGAAAGATGACACAGATGTCAGGGTCCAGTGCAAGGTGACCCAGATCACCTCTAAGAGCTGAAATTGAACCATCTGGGCTCAGATCCTGCCCTACTATGCTCTCTATGGCCTTGGGCAGGGGACTGGCTCGTCTGCCTCAGACTGCTCATCTGCAAAATGGAGCTAATCAAGCCACCTACTACATAGGACACTTATGAAGATGAAATGAATGACTCATGAAGAGCACTTATCACACAAGATCTCAATCACTGATCACTCATTTTCTTACTATTACTATCACTATGATTATCATTTCACCTTAGGCCATCTGACTTAGGGAATTCCTTGGCTGCTTCAAAATGGTTCCCTGTAATCTCTAACCTTCAAAGGGTCTGTTAAGGCAGAGTCCCCTAACCTCTGAGATCTAATGCCTGATGATCTGAGGTGAAGCTGACATAATAATAATAGGAATAAAGTGCATAATAAATGTAGTACGCTTGAATCATCCCGAAATCATGCCCCCTACACCACCAGTCCATGGAAAAATTGTCTTCCGTAAAAAATGGTCCCTGTTGCCAAAAAGGCTGGGGACTGCAGTAGGCACTGAAGGTGGATTTTTCTCTCTGCCCTCAGAAGAGGAAGATGAGGGAGTCTGAATCAGATGTTCCCTTCCCTGTAAAAGCAAACAATAAGCAACAACAACAAAATTAAGGGTCAGTTGCCTTTCCCTCTCTACAACTGCTTGGATGAGAGAAGGAGTAACTGTCCTGAGTCCCTGCGTCAGCCTTCAGGGTGACGTCATTAAAGTATGTTACTGAAATGGAGCTTGGGCTTTGGGGACAAAAGCTCTGGGTCCAAGCGTAGGCTCTGCCACTGAGAAGCTGTGTATCCTGGAGCGAACTGCTTGGCCTCCCTGAATCTCATTTCTTTGTACTTAAGAATGGGGATAGCAGGCCTCCCTCGAAGGGTTAAGAGGAAAATTAAATGAGGTAACTGACATCCAGGTACGTGCCACAGGGCCCTGCATAAAAGTATATCTTAATACGTGTTTATCTCCTCCTCCTGACTTTTCTTCTAATTATACAAGTCCCAGAACCTCACTGCATCTGTCCTCAGCTGTGAAAGGGAGAAAGGAATGGGGGTCCTTTGAGGCGTCAATGAAATCACGTAAAAGCACCTTATAAACTGGTTAGTGTTATTACTGAGCCAGGGTTCGAGACCGAGTGGATGAAACCCAGGTAGTTTGTGGAGCTGAGCTTTGCTGAGCTGATACCAAACCACACGCCTTCCTTCTTTGCTCAACATCATTCTGATCCGGCACCATGCAAGGCATAAGCAGATTCAGAGATTAATAAAACAACAGCCGTTTTGTTTCTCTCATTCTGCCCGGATATCATGACGGCCTATTTGAGTTAAAAGCACCGCAGTGGTCATCCACCTGGCCCCAGCTATTTACAGCTTTCTCAGGATCATGTTTAGGGGAAACCATTCTCCAGTGATCCCAGTATCACACATCCTCTGGGAGGCTGCATCCCTGGCTGACCTTGTCCTGTCTCCAGCCCGGTACCCAGGGAAGGTACCATGGCCCCTGGTAGGACCACATCATGAAGCTGGGTAGGCAATTTCCCTTCTGAGCTTAGCCCACTCTTTTTCCATCTGAGAATCCAAGTCTTGTCAGAGGCCTAATGTTCATCTAAAGGATTCCATATACAGTAGGTTTCATGGTCCCCATTTCATAGGTGCAATAATTGAAGCTTTGTAAGTAAGTTGCTCCAGGTCACAGATTAGAACTAGTAGACTCCACAACCTGACTTCTTTCTGCCACATTCCCCTGCCTCTCCCTCTTCGGTAAATTGTCTGCTCATATCTGTCACCCTGTTTTTTATTGTGTTGTCTTTTTCTTTGTTGATTTGAAGCAGTTTTTTAAAAAATATATATTCTGTATATTAATTTTTTATGAGACAACACAGTAAAGAGTTCAGAAGCACAAATAATGGAGCCTGGATGCAAAAGTTTAAATTGTGGCTCTACTGCTGACTAACTTGGCAATTCAATTAGCTTCCTTGTGCCTTAGTTTGTTCATCTATAAAATGGAGAATGCTTATTTACTCAGCTTCCGATTTTTGTGAAGGTTAAATGAGCTAAGCATATAAAATATTTAGAACAGAGCCTGGAAACTTAGTAGGTGCTCCATAAACATTAGTCATTATTATCAGGCTGCCATTTTTTTCTAGAACTAGATAGAACTTTTATGAGTTAGATGACCTTTCCAGACTGACTTCTCTCTCACCGCTTTTATTTACCCTCCAGCCACATCCTCAGGTCATCCCATCCTCTCCTTGTCTTTCCACACTGTGACCTCACCCAACATGCTATTTCTGCTCCAAGGCCTCCCTCTCCAAGAGCCTTTCTGAGCAGACATCATCAGAAAGAACCCCAGTCTCTGATATATCATCTCTTCTTGGGAAGATACTAAAACCCCTAGACAGGAGCTGCTGAAGGCAAGAAACAGGTCATAGTTAAGCTTAATTTCTCCGTAAGGCATGAGACGGGGGAAGGCAATGGCACCCCACCCCAGTACTCTTGCCTGGAAAATCCAATGGACAGAGTAGCCTGGTGGGCTGCAGTCCATGGGGTCACTAACAGTCGGACAGACTGAGCAACTTCACTTTCACTTTTCTCTTTCATGCATTGGAGAAGGAAATGGCGGCCCACTCCAGTATTCTTGCCTGGAGAATCCCAGAGACAGGGGAGCCTGGTGGGCTGCCGTCTATGGGGTCACACAGAGTCGGAGACGACTGAAGTGACAGCAGCAGCAAGGCGTGAGACTCTGCCTAGCACCCATTTGTTAAATCACCTTGAGCACACCATCTATTTCATATTAGTACAGGCTGACAATCCCAGCCCATTTCCTCCAAGCCCTTAAGTAGTCAAGAGCTGAGATCCCCAATTTTTCACCTAAACAACAGAGTGTCACAGAAGGAATCCACAGAAGTGGTCTCTCTCAATAGCTCTGAAGCAGCTCAGTATAATAGAGATCGAATGCCGTCAAGCCTAGATGTTGTAAAGTATCATTTTTCCGTGTGACCTTAGGCAGGTCTCCTTCCTGCCTGCCTACCACAGGGCAGTCCAGCATGGGAGAGAAAAAGAATCTGTCATTTCATCACCATCATTAATCATCTTCTCTGAAACTGGAGGGGATAGGGGTCTGAATGAAACACAGTTCCCGCTCTTGCTGATTAGACATTCTCATAGTGGGGATAACACAGATTTTAAAATATTATAGGACAAAATACGATTAGTGTCTTGAGCAAGGAACTGATAAATTTCGGATGGAGTTCAGAAAAGGATCCCCTGGAAGGAGGTTAATCTGGATGATTTTTAAATCCATTCTTAGCAGAAATCAGGAAAGACATCATGGGGAAAAAGGGGGTATTTGAACCAGACTTTGAAAGATGGGTAGGTTAGACAGACAAAGAAGGAAAGAAGTCTGATAGTAAAAGAAAAGCATCCATGAGTAGCTAAGATGTTATGCTCTGAGAATAAGCAAGAGAGAAGAGGGAAGTGACAGAAGACAGCATTGGTCTGGGCCTCCATTTCTTTATCAGTAAATGAAGAGGCTGGACCATATGACCTTAAAGGCCCTACAGTAAGTGACTCTGTTCATTTGTAGCCTACATGTGCCCAACAGTTTTCCAAGCACCACCTGGGCTCTCTCATCTGTGCCATCCCCTGTCCAAGTTGGTGGAGATTCATGGGATCTAAGTAGCTTTAGCATCAGCTGGAGCAAAATGCAATTAATACACTAGTCCTGCATTCCAAAGCCAAGCAAGATCATATCTGATTGTTATTGTGCTGGGATTTTCCATCCTTGTCCATCAGAGCTGATGACATGAACAGAATCCTAAATTCCCAGATCAGGACCAACTTTGTGTCTCCCACTGGGCCCCAAGCAGAGCCAGGGCCTGATAAAGTCCCCTTGTTAGAATGGTCGTTCACTGATCTTGCAGCTGGAGAGCTGTTACTGTTGAGAAAAACCGAAGCCTCTGGTCACTGCACACAGAGCCAGAAGCCAGGGCAAGCGCTGGGGACGTGTTTTGGCCCCCAGGCAAGTGCAGGAAACAGGGATGAGCCCTCCTCCTGTGCTGGAATCTGAGGACAGGCCATTCCTAATGAGGAGCCTGCTCCCGAGAGGCAGCAGGAGACAGAGCAACTGGAGGAGCCCAGCTCAGACCCAGGCCACCTATTAGCTGTGTGGTCTTGGGGAAGTTGCTTAACTTCCCTGGGCCTCCACTGTCCTCATTTATACAAAACTGGTGGGGAAAATAGAAGAGCAAAAAACTGTCTTTCTTAAAGGTTATTGTGTGGATTGGAGGTAATGTATGTAGAATGCCTAACACAAAGGAAGTCTCAATACATAACGAATATTATCATTAATCTTATTATTATTACACTGTAACAGGTGCTGTGAGGGCCTTGGGGATAAAGAGATGGGAAAGATGGAGTTGTCCACTCTCCAGCAGCAGACAGACAGAAACAGTCTCCTCTACTGTGAGACACAGTGAAGTGTTTCAGGAATGGAACCAGAGGAGCTATAGGTCTGATACAGGCTGTTAAGGTTCGTGGAAGGGGACACATGTGAACGAGTTTAAAGGACAAACGAAGAGTGCAGTGTCAATAATAAAGAAGAGGGGATCGGTGCAGACAGGCAGAGGAGGTGCAGGACCAAATACAAATAGGTATGACAACCTATGAGCAACTTGGAACACTGGGGACAATTGGGAAGGGGGGCGATGGGTGGTGGGCTCGCTGACTCCCACCTGTGGTCTGGGAACACTGCACATTTTCCAAAAGAACCCTCTAGCTGCTTCTCCTTGCTCCTGCTTCTCCCTTCCCCCAACACACAGGGTCCATCGTGCACTCCCACCTCGGCCAAGGCCTGATGACAACCCAGCAGCCAAGAGCCCAGCCCACTTGGACCAGGGAGCTGCTCCAGGCTTGTCTTCCACACCCAGGCAGATACATCTGGTCCACACATCTGAGCAGTGGCCAAAACTCCCCACTGGGGCCCAGACAACCAGTCAGGATGCTGGTGAAGAGCATGCTGGGAAACTCCCACAAGAAGCCCACATCAATATAATCAGGTCTGGTGGAAATTAAAAGCTATTAGGAACAGGGCCGGATTTATCTTTATATCCAGTAACATGCATTGTAATGGTGATCATGCAGATGGGAAATTAAACCACATCTCAGCTTCACTGGAGGTCTTAATTTTAATTTATGTTTACACACAGACTTTTGCCCTATTACCCCCCACTCCACACACTCTGTAGAGCCAGTTTACTTCAGACCAAGTCTCCCGGGAGAGAAGTAAGAGGTAGCACTCTGCCAGCTCCTAGCTGAGAGGCTCTGTGCTATTTTACATACATCACTAAAGAGCCTGAGGGGAGGAAGTTGACCAACTCGGGGGGCAGGGAGGAGGAAGAAAAGATGGGCAGAGGTGGTAGGTCATGCTGGGGAAGGTAGCGCTTTGGGCTGTCTCTCCAGCCTCTACCTATCTGTGCAAAGCATAGCCTCAAAGTGGCTCAGAGTTTCAGCAGTGGCTCCAGGAGGCTTACCTGCCCCTCCCAATGGGTACAACTGGAAAGGCCAATCCATAAGCCAATATCAACCCACAGGGCTTGCTTAGGGCCCCGGCCTCTGATTCCTTCAACTGCCCTCAGAGAGGCCTTGGAGGGCCCCCTCCTCATTTAAAGGGGTCTGCAACCACCCCTTCCTCCCAGAGCACCCATCTTCCTAAGGGAGATGTCTTCTGGGCCCTGAATGGCCCACACAAGCCTCTTGTTCCTATTCCTGCTCTCTCGCCTGTACCTACTGGCCCTGTGGTTGAAGGATCTGAGACCAGCCCTGCAAACCCAGAGATCAAAGTCAGCACCATTCTCCCTGCTCCAGAAGCTGCCCCAAAGTGTCAAAGGAAAGTCACTCGAGCTCCTAAGGAAGTGCATCCTTAACCTCAAGGCAACCCCATCATTATATCTCCCCCATCACCATGAAAAGCCGCTGTCCAACATCCCAGCTGAAGCAAGCACACATGCATGCACACACACACACACACAACACCAGTGTTGTATGGATAGCAAAGTATCCTGATTTTATGAAAAAATCAATAAGCAATTTGCATTTTCCAAAATTAAAGCCTGGGGCAGGTAGACCCAAGTTCTGGCCCTTTACAGAGCCTGAAGGATGCAAAACTCTACTCCTTCTGATTCTCATGAATTCCTCTGCGAGGCTGTTATAATTGGCTGCATGTGCTTTGGGAAGTCCATCCCTGGATCTAAAACGTAGCTACAGAGGATCTAGAATGATGCTGGATGGAGTTGGAGAACTGGGCAGGGGAGGAAAATTCTGAGGCTCAAAGCAAGGAAGAGATCTATAGAACCGATGTGTACAGAGACCAGCAGACTGGCGTCTAGCCCACTTCCCTGATAATTATGCCCTTTGGGGCCACCAGCCCAGGCTTGACATCAAAGACAGCCCTGAAGCACCAACAACAGTGAGCCTGGGGGAAGCTCACTGCCTCCAGCTCCTCCACACAGAACCAGGTTAACCTTCGTCTTTCCTGTCTGAGATGAGCTTCTGACTACCTCACGCCCCCCACACTCAGCCTATCCCAGTGCCTCTGTGCACGCAGTTCCCACATTCTTTCAGAACTCTCCCAGTCATCCCTTCACATATCCCATGGTGCAAGGTGGTGTGTTAGGAGCCAGAGGGGTGTGTGCATGAAAACAACCCAGGTTCCACCCTTGGGAAACTCAGCCTGGTGGGGCACACAGACCCTGATACACAGAAATGTACACCCCACAACAGGAAGCAGTAGGACAGAGAGGAGAATGCTCTCGTCCCCTTATGATTATCATCACAGTCCCAACCCTTCCTCAGTGTGTGGCAGGCAGTGTTTGAAACATCTGACACATGAACTAGTTTCAGTCTTACTTGATCCTTGTGAAGTAGGTCAATCATCACCCCACTTTATTATCGTTGGGGAAAATGAACCACCATGGAGGTAAAAGTTTCCCAGAGGGTTGAGTTTCTCTGATCCTAGATTCTGAGCTCTTAGTCATTACACTTGACTCAGTTCTATGAACCTTTCCCAAATACCAGCACTGACTCTTTCACCTTCCTGAGGCCAGGATCCCCCTTGTCTACAGCTCACAAGCCTCTGATGTACTCAGAGTAACTCTTCTTGGATACATTTGTATGGGTGCCAGGAGGCAGTCCCATGTGCAGTTCTGGGCACAGGCTATCCTGGGTTCAGCCCTGCCCTCTGCATGATAAGATGTATGACCCAAAGTCTCTTTACTTCTTGGAGCCTCAGTTTCCTCTTCAGAAAAGTGAAGGGAAAAAAATACACTTACAGACTTTTTGTGAGGATAAAATGAGGTCATATATAAAAGTTTCTTAGCCCAGTGCTGAGCATATAGTAAACACTCAAAAATTATTATTTTAATGAATATAATTCTTGGTCTATAAATTCATGTCTATAAGAAAATACCACATTTCTTTATATTCTTTAGATCATCTTTCCATGTGACTGCTGGAGAGACAGGACATTCAATCTCCATCCTTACTGGGGCTTCCCCCAGGAGGCACCAAGGTCCAGAGTCTTTCTGGTGCTCACCAGCCTGCATCATCAACTCTGGGTCAAAGGCTGTGTACTTTATGCCTCCTTTGAATATAAGAACCCTATCCTCAGTCCCAGACCCCATGGAGCCACCCACAGCGGACCCTGTGAAGTCCGACCGCTTCCTCCAGCCATACCCACTGAGGAGCCCACAGTACCACCCTGCCTCTGGCATCTGTCTCCTGCATGTTCACTGCCCTCAGAGGCTCTCCTCTCCAGCCAGAACACCCATCCTAATCTTTTCTCTTCACTTATGGTTTTACAAAAGGCAGGAAGAGCAGATATCCCATCAAGTAGTTTCTGATTCTTGTACAAGATCTGAGACCAGGAGATATAATGGCCTGGCCATCGGCTTGGAACTGAGAGCAGGAAAAAGTTCCAAAGGCAAAACAAAAATTGTCTCAAAAAAATATCACACCACCTTGGCTGTCAAGATGCTGAAGCACTGGTCTCCCAGCTTCACCTTGGAGCCACCCTAGGAGGAGGAAGTTTAAAACTGCTCATGTCCAGGTTCTGCCCCTAGAGTTTCTGATCTGGGATGGGGCCCAGGCACTGGTGTTTTTTCAAAGAGCTCCCCTGGACTTCAGCTGTGTAGCAAGATTAGGAACCCCAGCTTTACAGGTGTCATGAACAGAAGTCTCCAACTAACCTGCAGAACTCAAGCAACTAGAACCATTTCCTATACCCCAGAGATGAGCCATCAGTGCTGGAGGGGCACTCAACGAGCAATCTGGTCAAGTGCCTCCATTTCACAGAAAGGAAAACCAAGGCCCTTGATGGAGAAAGGAAGAAAAAGTGGCAGGGCCTCTGCAACGTACAGCAATGCAGGGATAAATGCTGGAGCAGTGGAAAACCCCACGGTTTCGTAACTGGAGGCCTGGAGGTACTCTGAGAATCTGAGGTCCTCTCTTGGGGTTTTCAGACCTGTTTTCCTGTGGAAGGGACAACTCTGCCTAGGGAAAAGGAACCAGTGACAAAGGGACTGCAATCACAGTGCCTCTAACAAAGAGACCCTACAACACGCTATTAACTCCTTTTTCCAACTCCTGGCACAGCATGAGGCCAGCTAGGATTCTGAAGGGACGTCTAGGCAGCTCATGAAAAAAGAGTCCCACATGCATGCTCACTCAAGTCTGGTCCCCTGAGAATCCTGGGAACATGGGCCATATACCAGCCTCTCATCCCTTTCATAGGTAAGGTCTTTCAGCCTTGCCTCCCATCCCTAAGGCCATGGGCCAACACAGACCCATCAGTGTGGTCAGAAAGGATGATGAGCCCACTCCTTCAGGGGAGCAGGACCAGCCTGTGTCTTATGGGACCTTCGCACACACAGGCCACTGGCACATGGGTTTTCAATACCTCACACAGAGACGCATCAAGCCAAGACTGAAGACATTTTTTGCCGAAGCATCACCAGAACAATAAAAACTGCTCACCAGAACCAACTTCGAGAGCTGGGTGAGCTCAACCACCAACTTGGCTCCTCTGATTTTGCACCCCACCCCCACACCCTTGCCTGTGCAGCGCCACAGTCCTTTCTTACCTGGGACGATGGCGACTGTGTCTTTCTCCCAGGACACAACGCTAACGTATTCCTGCACTGAAGAGGGGATGAGGCACTTGAAGACGGCCACGCTACCACGCATCGACCTTTGATCCTCCACCCGGACGGTGTAGGGTTCCCTGAAAACTGCAGACAGATTGCAGGGCGGAAAGAAAAGGGTGTCACAGGCTGGGCTGGGACAGGGTGGGGGACCTGAGAAAGCCAATTCTCAGCACCCCAGGCCTCACCCACCATCATTTCTTCTCTCACATCCCACCAGGCCCACCCAAAAGTTCCTGCCAGGGAACTCATTCCTGCCTTGTCCAGCAACTTCCTCCACTCCCCACTCTTCCTCAGAAACACCGAGCCTCCCTCTACAAGACCGTAACTCCACCTTCTAGCCTTTCCAGTTTTGGTGAGCTTTAACAAAGTGCCTTAGGTTGTAGAGGCCTGGAGGGCAGCACCTCCACCCTGCAATAGGATCATTTCAATAAGGGGATGTGTGCTTTCTAAGGAAAAGTGCCAGAACGCCCCTAAGGAAACCACACTCAACTTCCTACATTATTCCCAGGCCCAGGGTGGTAACGGTTTGGGGCCCGGTGACCATCACATGCCAAAACAAGAACCGTGAGACATGATCTAACAAGATGTTTCTGTAGGCCACTTCAAAGTGAAAGGCAGCCTGGGAAAACGTAGTTAACATGCACAACTTTCTGTAGGGCTCAGGGGTTTATGAACAATGAGAGAGAATATTTGAAACAGTGAAGATCTCTGAAAATGCGGAATGCCAGTGACATGGGCAATCTCCAAGATTCTCCCAAAAGAAGCACCTTGCTGCTCTCTCTCCTGACCTGACACCACCTACAGCCTGACCTCCAATCCTGGTCCCGCCTTCAGATGACCCCTGCTTCACCGTGTGCAGTGGAGGCCTCCTGCCTCGGTCCCAGGGCTGGTTTCTGGGGCACTGTCGCCTGCAGATGCTCCGCCTGTCCAGGCCCCTGGGTGGGCTGGACCAGCCTTGGGGGAGAGCTGAGGGGCCCGCCGCTGTCTCTCTCTGATCCACCCCTGCTTGGCCTCTCCCCAGGGCCCTTCTCCATCCTTCCATGTCTTCTCTGCCAAGCAGGGTTGGTGCAGCCAGAGCCCCACTGCCTCCCGACCTTGTCCCTCAGCAGGCACCTGGGCAGCGTGCCCTCCTGCTCTCCCTGCCATGGTTGCCAGGGTGATGCTCAGGGCCCAGCAACCCCTCCGGCTGTGCACCTGCAGCCCCTGTGGCTTCATCAAGAGCTTCTTAATTGGCTGCGTTTCCCATCAGGCCAGCCCCGTCCAGTCCTCTCCTGGCCTCTATTCCTTCCCTCCCCGTGGCTGTGACGGGAAGACGCACAGTTGAGATGGAGGAGAGGGGCACCCCCAGCTCTGTGGGGCTATGGTCCCCCCGCCCTTCTATGCGCTGGACGTGGCACTGCCTGCGGATGCGAGGAGAGCACAGAGGAGCCTAAAGAGAGGGAGCAGAGAGGAGGGGAAGGGCTGGGGCAGTCCCCCAGGGCCAGCAGAGGCCCACGGCTGGCAGCATCAAACAAGCCACCCCTGCCGCCGCCTCTGAGCAGCGCTGTAACCCTGGACAAGAGCTAACGATCATTCTGAAGCCTCAGTTTCCTCATTCATAAAAGGAAACAATACCAGCAGCATGGAGCAGGCCTGGCACGTGGAAAATGCTAAAGCAGTGCTGCTTGTCATTACAGCTACACCTCTGGGATCAACTGGTGAGATGACCTTGGGCAAGTGGCTTAACCTTTGTCTTAGACACCTCACTGTAAGAAACACCAGACAGGATTATTGTGAAAACTGCCACCTAACCCAGTAACATGCAGGTAACAGGAAATAGGGCATCGCTTGCTCTTAGCTCAATCCTCCAGGCTGTGGAGGCCAGAAGAGGCCTCCAAACCGTGGCCTCAGGGCTCCCAGTCCAGCACCTGGGTCCTCTCGGGGCAAGAGTGCTGGTCCCAAAGAGAGGGTCCACGTGGAGCCCCAGAGGAGATAGCTAAGCATGGCCCTGGGGTGCTGAGAGCTCAGACTCTTCCTCTAAACAAACCAGCAGCATGAAGTCCGTGCTCACTTGCTTAGTTGTATCTGACTCTTTGTGGCCTCATGGACTGTAGCCCGCCAGGCTCCTCTGTCCATGAAATTTTCCAGGCAAGGATACTGGTGTGGGCTGCCATTTCCTCCTCCAGGGGATCATCTTCCCAATCCAGGGATCGAACCTACATCTCTTACATCTCCTGCATTAGCAGGCGGATCCTTTACCATTGAGCCACTTGGAAAGACCAATAGGCTAAAGATCAGCTCTTTAATTAAAAACTGTCAACCCAGCTCACCCCCTATATACACCCATTCCCTACTACTTGGAACTTCGTACGTGTGAGAGGCTGCTGTAAGGCAGAAGGATCTCAGTGCAACAGAGCATTATCTCACTGGGCCATCACACAGTGATGAATGGGGTAGGTGCTGGCAGTTAGCTTTGCAGAGGCAAAGCTGAGGCTCAGAAAGGTGTGTTTTGCACCTAAGGTAAGTTGCTAAGAGTCCCAAGAACAAAACAACTTTCCTTGAGGGGCTGACTCTGCTAGGCCAGGAAGTCAGAGCAGGATCCATCACTAGGCAGGCAGATGCAGGAGACCTCCCTGGAAACCTCTCTCCTCTGCCCAAAACAATCACCAGGAAAGATGGTGCACCCAAGGCTGGGTGCCATCGTAGTGGGCTAGCTAAAACACTACCTGTCCTCTCCCACCCAAAATGCCTAAGAATCATGCAGGAAACCTCAGTGTTTTATTACTATTTCAGGCACACTGCACAATGGATTAGAACATACCAGCATATCATGACATCCTAGTAAAGACTGGCTGATCTAAGCCACTGTCTTGCCTCCAGACCTACCAAAGAGAAATGAGACTTTCTAGTTTCTATAAAGAGACCAGCTGAAAAGCCCTCACTTCCTTGCCTCCGTCAACTCTTCCCAAGAGCAAAATCCTTCACTGCTAAGAGTTTTCCATCATGGATTTTACCTAAATGTCTGTCCTCACGAGATACCTTATAGTCAGATGTCCATCAGCAGTGGAATGGATAAGTAAAGTGCAGGATGGTCAGACGAGACTCCACGGCAATGAGAATGAACAACCAATAACTTTGCACAGCAGTAGGGCTAAACCCTGTACTCTTGCCTGGAAAATGTCATGGACAGAGGAGCCTGGTGGGCTACTCCATGGGGTCGCTGGGAGTCGGACAGGACTGAGTGACTTCAGTTTCATACATTGGAGAAGGAAATGGCAACCCACTCCAGTGTTCTTGCCTCGAGAATCCCAGGGACGGGGGAGCTATTATCATAGTGCTGAAATGGAATTTCTGCATGGGGCTGAATAAAAATCCATCTTAAACACAGCCTGCCTTCTTGATAATCAATTATAGCAAGATCCCTTTATCACAGCAGTGTTGAGAGTCTCCTTGGGAAACTCAATATTGGTGAAGAACACAACAGACACACCTCAGAATCTGGCCTCTGTAACGCTGCCTGGACTGCAGAGACTCAGTTCAATAGCGGCTTGAGATGGCGGCCAAAAAGACCAGAGGAAGCTGCTCAGTTTCCAACTCTAGAGCTTATAAAGTGCTTGGAATTCTTGGGAAAGATGTATAGACTTATGGATATATTTTATACTTTCCCCTAGCATACCCAGAGTATACACATCTAATTTCTCCTGTGGTTTTCTGTAACAGAGTGAATAAGCCTTTATGAATCACTTGAATAACTCTAATACATTGATGTGACTGTCTTGAACTCATATCACAAGATTGGGAAGAGAACTTACGTATCTTGAATATTACCATTCTATACTGAATCCTGAGCCTTTAAGTAAGTAAGTAAGTAAAGTCACTCAGTCGTGTCCAACTCTTTGTGACCCCGTGGACTGCAGCCCACCAGGCTCCTCAGTCCATGAGATTCTCCAAGCAAGAATACTGGAGTGGATTGCCATTTCCTTCTCCAGGGGATCTTCCCGACCCAGGGATCGAACCTGGGTCTCCCACATTGGAGGCAGATGCTTTAACCTCTGAGCCACCAGGGAAATCCTACCATTCTATACTGAATCCTGAGCCTTGAAAAGTATATAATCTCTTTAATTTCAAAGGTTTCTGTTGACCTAGCTAATTACATTCTGTTGATTGTGAATTATTTAATTGAATTTTCTAGTTCCCTTGTTCCATCATGATTAGAAAAGTGATTTATTTATTTCCAATTCACTTGGTGAGTAAATGTTGAATCACTTTCTGAGGGCATCACTGCTTACTGCCATTTGGAGATTTGCCTTCAAGCTCCACTTTAGTTTCCTGTTCAGTTATTCCATTTACCAGTAGTTTGGCCGTGTAAGGCTGCTAGGACACAATGTCATCTCAAGGTACAGAGTTGCAAGTAAAAAATGATTCATGTGGTTACTATTTCAGTTAATAATGTGGGTGTCATATACATTCCACTCACCTTGGCTATTACTTCTTTGCTCCAAACATCCTAGTTGGATCTTTTACTTGCACGGTAATTCATCTTACATCCAAATTCCCTGTACTTAATAACAGGTCAGTCATTTTGTTCTCCAAAGAAAGAAGACCATCACCTATCACCTATTCCTGGGAATTAGATAATCAAGTAATCTCTTTCTGGGAACACCTTACTAAACCTCTTTATTTATTCCCCACTCCTCCTGAATTACAATCTAAATCTAACTCTGTGAAATCATTTTAATTGCTTGGAAAGAAATAAAGTGTAATTCCTGGGCTATTTTAAATAGCAATTTGCTATATGAGAACCATAATAAATTATACTACTTACCCACTTTACCCCATTAGAAGATAAAATGAAGAGAATGGAAAACTTACATGGAAATCTAGATGAGAATATATATAATATCATTGAGTTTATGATTTCCACTATAGAAACAAAGTTAATAATTGGGAGTAATTCCTACTGTCTTCTGGTGGGTGCTGTAATCGAGGTTAGACTTACTCACGTCAAGAATAACTTTGAAAAAACAAGGGTGTCATCCTTAAAATCTTCATTCTTGGAATTTATTGAAGAACATTAAAAAAAAATACAAAACAGGTGAGTTAGCTTCACTTTCCACTGGTTTGTTATAGTGTTAAGCAGCGATTATATGACTCATTTATAAACTACACTTATCTAAACATCTTTAGCTATCTTTTTATTATGATGGGTTATTCCAGGCAATTTTCAGTGCTTTGGGAGGGGGCTCCTTTTTCAACCCAAAACTACTGGCAACTTCAAAGGAAGGAACAATAGTTAAGGCAAAAATAAACATACATAACAACAGCAACAATAAGGTACACTCTGTGTATCTTACAAGATACCTAACAAGATACACTCTGTAAAGTAAGTGCGCTCAAGTTCATTGAAAGACTTTTAACATAACCTTTTTTTTTT
>SJYX01008751.1:0-46905 GCA_006410675.1 Oreotragus oreotragus | reverse complement strand
GACTTTAAATTAATTTTAATCACTATGTTCTAAGGCCAGGGACCTAAGTTTCTCTTTTCCGTAAATCTTTACCTCATGAGACTATATTCTTTTGTTCTCAGTGCTTCAGAGGGATATTTTCAACTGGCTTCTCTTCCGGCTCATTAATCCTTTCTTTAGCTGTATCCAACCTGTTATTAAGCCCATCTATTGAAGTCTTAATTTAAACTACTGTGTTCTTCAGTTGTAGAATCAATTTCCAATCCATTCAATTTTTAAAAAATAGATTTTGATTCTTAGAAAAAAGTATAAAGTATGGTCATGTATTATTTTGAACATATTAATCAAAATTAATTTAAAGTCCATGTTTAATAACACTACTATCTAGGTCAATTATAGCTCAGTTTCTATTTATTTGGTTTTGTAATCCTGGTCTGTTTGGGGTAATTACTTTTAATTGAATGTTGAATTATATATATATATATATAAAATGTAGTGTCTCTGATGATGTTAGTTTTTTTTTTTTCCCAGAGAGGACAAAGAGGCAGCAGAGGGGTGGATAACCTTGATGTAGTTAGGGACTTGAGGCTGCTTTGCAGTGTGTATGTCTTATAATACTGGCTCTAAGGCATTTCTACTGGCTCTAAGGTTCTCCTCCTTTGTGAGTCCTGAACTTCATTTTTGTCTCCCTACTTCCTTGGTGGTTTAGCGGTAAAGAATCCGCCTGCATTGCAGGAGCCACAGGAGGCATGATTCTGATCCCTGGGTCGAGAAGATTCCCTGGAGCAGGGCATGGCAACCCACTCCAATGTTCTTGCCTGGGTAATCCCCATGGACAGAAGATCCTGGCAGGCTACAGTCCATAGGATTGCAAAGAGTCAGACACAACTGAAGCAATTTAGCACGCATGGGACTAAAATAGGATAAGAATTTCTGCTCTGATACTCAGCCACTTTCTTCTTGGCTTCTGCTAAGCTCTACATGCAAATTTGTTGAGGGGAAACCTATGCCAATGTCAGGCTCACTTGTTTGTGTCTCCCTCCTTCTGGGACCTGGATCCTTCAGTCTTGCCTGCTTTGGCTACCTTGAACATCAATCTTCCCTGCTCAGCCCTATGAGTTTTCCTAAAGCTTTGTTAGCTTCTTTGTATTTTATAACTATTAAGCAATGCTTTCTGCCTGGTGGTAAGCTTCTTTCCTCATTCATAAATGAGAGAAGCCCTGAAGAAAAGAGCAACACCTAAAAAGTTAGGCTCACCTTGATAATATTTCCTTCTCTCCTGGTCCTAGTCCCTCAAGTCCTGGCTGTCTCTGAGGCCTTTGATCAGGTTTCTCTTTCCTTTAATCTGGCTTATATGATTGGTTTTGATTGGATAACTGCTGCAAGATTTTCCATTATAGCCAGCACAGAAGCCTCTTCATGCAATTTGGAAATACAGTTTTCAAAAGGAGTTAGGAAACAAGTGTTCGCTTCCCAGGTGTCCAATTATTCTGACCAAGGCTGGGTCTTTCAGTTACAAGTTAAAATACCCTGGCTTCTTTAGTATATTCTCACATACTTTTTGCATAATTATGATACCATAAAACAGGAATTTCTCTTGTGCCATGTTTCCTGTCTCCTTGTGTTTCCCAGCCTCACATCTCTTTTGATGTATGCTGGAGACTTCAAGTAATAAAGTGAAAGAACAGGCATCTATCCAAGTGTGTTTTGCAGAACTCCAGGATATTAATAATAACTGTGTAAAATGCATTTAGGATCATAATAAAGTTTATTACTCAAATTTTCCTACATATAACAAATTTCCCTGGCAGAGTTTTTCAGAGCTTTAAAAATACTATTTTGAATCATGATAAAGAATTTCTCAAACTTCTATGATCAAGGAATATATTTCCATAAGTTGTCCTGAAGGATAAACATCCTAGGGAAAAGCTTTGGAAAACATATTCTTAAACACAATCCGTACTATTGGTTTAGGATAAGGTTACCTTGAAAACTATCAAAGGCTGAAATATCCGTTAACTACGCAAAGTGCCACTTTTAGTTTGCAGAATTTTAGGCAGTCAAGAGTCTTTAGTGTTGAGTGAATTTTTGTAGTTCATTATTATTTTTAAATTGAATAACTTTTGTTAACATGTATGGATGCTACTTCTCAAACAGTAAAAATTCAAGAGATGCTTATTTCCTCTACTTCATAACTTCCCTTAAATCAAACAATTGCTATGAAATAATGATATCCATACTTTAAATATTAACAGATTCAGGCTATAAAAAGTTACATAACTTTCCAGGATGTTAGAAACGTTGAGTGGCAATGTTGGATTTGACTCAATATCATCTAATTCTAGAGTAAATGCCTGAATACTCTGCCTTGCACACTGACAGACTGAGAAGTTCTGGAAATGGACAAAGGGAAATCGTGGGATAGATTTGGGAAACAAACACTGAGAATATCAATATCATATGTTAGAGGTGAAATGTGTTGGTGACTGGATCTTTCCCAACCAGCATTTTTAGTTACCCATGAGGTAGAAAATTCCAGGAAACAAGAATGTATATCTTGATGTTAAAAATGATGAAAGATGATAGCTAATAGTTCCATGGTGCTTATTTTATAGGCAAGACACTAAGAGATTTATGCATACATATTAACTCAATCTTTGAGATCACTCAGATGATGTTAGTAATAATTGTGATGTACAGAAATTTCTATCAATTATTGGAAATTTATTTTGTGGCAAGCAAGGGATTTTATATGCAGTGCTTCTTTTAGTCCTAACAATGCATCAATAGACACAAACTGTTTTTCCCAAGATGATACTAAGGCATAGAGAGTTAAATGGGAAGTCTCAGTATCAGCTGATTAGTGATCCAATCCAAAGTGTATAAAACAAACTAGTATTTATAGTAATCATACTATATTTGAGTTAAACCTTGAGGATTGTGTTAATGGGGAAAATAATCTGTGAAACACCACTTAGAGTCTATGCCTTTTTATGTTTTTTCATTTAAAATTCCATAAAAGATTGATGACCAGCACCTAAGCAATTGTATTGGTTTGTATGATTGTTATGGTTAAATAATAAATGTTATGAGATCCAGATAGAATTAATCATAAGGAAATAGTAAAGACATGTCCCAAGAGCAGATTTTGCAGTTTTTAACTCTGACAAAATTACAAGTAAACTCCCCAAAGATAATAAATGTAATTAATTTCCAACATTGGTAGGCATAGGATTCAACTGAGAATGGCAAAGTTGAGAGTAGAAAAATACGTTTATAGTGGTAGAAAAGACAGTACCATGTTCCTTGTATTTAAATTGCACTGTTCCCTCATCAGCAAATTCTACCACTTCTAGCCAGCTTAGGAAAGAGGATAATACTTTAAGAATTTTAAGAATTTAAGAAATCTCTAAGAAGTGTTCAGGACAACGCTTCAGCTGGATCTTTGTGAGCTAAGGGCGGAAGCTAAGAGACTCCGTAAATGAATAAACCCAAGGCAAGTTTGCTCCTCAAAAACAGTGCTCAGACAAGTTTCTGTTAAATTTTGTCTTGATCCCAGTTATCTGCTGCCCTCCCTGGGAGAAAATTATATATCCCCACCAATTGCTATGTGACTTGCTGTGCTTTTCTGAGGGATGAGTGTATGTGTATGTTCCCATCACAGTGGTGTGGAGCATGGTGATCTGACTTGCTTTGATCAATGAAAGGTAAGTGAATTTAAATGTATAACACTAAGTGAAAGCGTTAAAGCTTAGGCAGGCAGTTCAAGGGCTTTTAAGAAGGAGGTGAACCTTCTGGCTAGTGCTTTCCTTAAGCCTTGAGCTCAGTGATCAACGCAAAGAAATAGAGGAAAACAATAGAGTGGGAAAGACTAGACACCTCTTCAAGAAAATTAGAGATACCAAGGGAATGCTACATGCAAAGATGGGCACAATAAAGGACAGAAATAGTATGGACCTAAGAGAAGCAGAAGATATTAAGAAGAGGTGGCAACAATACACAGAGGAACTAGACAAAAATTTCTTCATGACCCAGATAACCATGATGGTGGTTACTCACCTAGAGCCAGACATCCTGGAATGCAACATCAAGTGGGCCTTAAGAAGCATCATTATGAACAAAGCTAGTGGAGGTGATGGAATTGCAGTTGAGCTATTTGAAATCCTAAAAGATGATGCTGTGAAAGTGCGGCAGCCAATAAGCCAGCAAATTTAGAAACTCAGCAGTGGCCACAGGACTGGAAAAGGTCAGTTTTCATTCCAGTCCCTAAGAAAGGCAATGNCGAAGAGTTGATGCTTTTGAACTGTGGTGTTGGAAAAGACTCTTGAGAGTCCCTTGGACTGCAAGGAGATCCAACCAGTCCATTCTGAAAGGAGATCAGCCCTGGGATTTCCTTTCAGGGAATGATGCTAAAGCTGAAACTCCAGTACCTGTCTCTTATACACATCTAGATGTGTATAAGAGACAGACTCATCTGAATGCAGAGTTCCAGAGAATAGCAAGAAGACATAAGAAACCCTTCCTAAGTGATCAAAGCAAAGAAATAGAGGAATGGGAAAGACTGGAGATCTCTTCAAGAAAATTAGAGATGCCAAGGAAACGTTTCATGCAAAGACTGGCAAAATACAGGACAGAAACAGTATGGACTTAACAGAAGCAGAACATATTAAGAAGAAGTGGCAAGAATATACAGAACTATACAAAAATAGATCTTAATGACCCAAATAACCAGGAGGGTCTAATCACTCATCTAGAGCCAGACATCATGGAGTGTGGAGTCAAGTGGGCATTAGGAAGCATCACTACAAACAAGGCTCATGTAGATGATGGAATTCCAGCTGAGCTACTTCAAATCCTAAAAGATGATGCTGTTAAAGTGCTGCACTCAATATACCAGCAAATTTAGAAACTCAGCAGTGGCCACAGGACTGGAAAAGGTCAGTTTTCATTCCAGTCCCTAAGAAAGGCAATGCCAAAGAATGCTCAAACTACCGCACAATTACATTCATCTCACACGCTAGCAAAGTAATGCTCAACATTCTCCAAGCCAGGCTTCAATAATGTGTGAACTGTGATCTTCCAGATGTTAAAGCTGGATTTAGAAAAGGCAGAGGAACCAGAGATCAAATTGCCAACATCCACTGGATCACTGAAAAAGCAAAAGAGTTCCAGAAAAACATCTACTTCTGCTTTATTGACTATGCCAAAGACTCTGGCTGTGTAGATCACAATAAACTGTGGAAAATTCTTCAAGAGATGGAAATACCATACTGCCTGACCTGCCTCCTGAGAAGTCTGTATGCAGGTCAAGAAGCAACAATTAGAACTGGACATGGAACAACAGACTAGTTACAAATAGGAAAATGAGTACATCAAGGCTGTATATTGTCACCCTGCTTATTTAACTTATATACAGAGTACATCATGCAAAATGCCGGGCTGGATGAAGCACAAGCTGGAATCATGATTGCTGGGGAGAAATATCAATAACCTCGGATAAGCAGATGACACCACCCTTATGACAGAAAGTGAAGAAGAACTAACTAGCCACTTGATGAAAGTGAAAGAGGAGAGTGAAAAAGTTAGCTTAAAACTCAACATTCAGAAAACTAAGATCATGGCATTTGGTCCCATCACTTCATGGAAAATAGATGGGGAAACAATGGAAACAGTGACGGACTTTATTTTGGGGGACTCAAAAATTACTGCAGATGGTGATTGCAGCCATGAAATTAAAAGATGCTTGCTCCTTGGAAGAAAAGCTATGACCAACCTAGACAGCATGTTAAAAAGTGGAGACATTACTTTGCCAAAAAAAGTCTATCTAGTCAAAGCTATGGCTTTTCCAGTAGTCATGTATGGATGTGAGAGTTGGATTATAAAGAAAGCTGAGCACTGAAGAATTGATGCTTTTGAACTGTGGTGTTGGAGAAGACTCTTGAGAGTCCCTTGGACTTCAAGGAGATCCAACCTGTCAATCCTAAAGGAAATCAGTCCTGAATATTCATTGGAAGGACTGATGCTGAAGCTGAAACTCCAATACTTTGGCCGCCTGATGTGAAGAACTGATTCACTTGAAAAGACCCTGATGCTGGGAAAGACTGAAGGTGTAAGGAGAAGGGGATGAGAGAGGATGAGTTGATTGGATGGCATCACTGAGTTGCTAGACATGAGTTTGAGTAAGCTCCAGAAGTTGGTGATGGACAGGGAAGCCTGGTGTGCTGCAGCTCATGGGGTTGGAAAGAGTTCAACATGACTGAGTGAGTGAACTGAACTGAACTGAACTGGGCGAGAATGTATCTTAACCAAGAACTGGCCTTTCTTTAGTTCCAGAGCTAATGATCACATAGCACAATGTCTTACTCATGGAAATGCTTTTCTTAGGCTCTATATTAATGTTATAACTGTAACAAATCTTGCCTAGGAAACTGTTTCTCAAGACTTGTACCCCTTATTATACAACAACAGTGTATCTTGCCCAGAAACATTGCCTGGAACCCTGTTCTCCCTGGCTAATTTTGTGCCAAAGTTATCTCAGGATGTATGCCTTGGGAAAGGCTCTTGTGGAACTCTTAGAACCTTGAGGTATTATTTTTATCTATTCTCAGCAGCTAGTTTAAAAGTATATAAGGCCCTGCTTAAATTAGTGAGGTGAGTATGTTCCTGCCCCCTTCTGATATCTTTGTCAGAAGCTTTTTCTGTCACTTTCACTTTAAATAAAATCTACACAAAGCTGTGAGTGATTGAGACTCTCTTTGGTTGTGGAATTAAATCTTCTCCTTCACAGACCACAAATCCTGTGGTGCTTTTCACCATAAGCTATCATAAATGAGACCTAAACACAAGCTGGAATCAAGATTGCCAGGAGAAATCTCAATAACCTCAGATATGCAGATGACACCACCCTTATGGCAGAAAGTGAAGAGGAACTAAAAAGCCTCTTGATGAAAGTAAATGAGGAGAGTGAAAAAGTTGGCTTAAAGCTCAACATTCAAAAAACTAAGATCATGGCATCCGGTCCCATCACTCCCTGGGAAATAGATGGAGAAACAGTGGAAACTGTCAGACTTTATTTTTTTGGGCTCCAAAATCACTGCAGATGGTGACTGCAGCCATGAAATTAAAAGACGCTTACTCCTTGGAAGAAAAGTTATGACCAACCTAGACAGCATATTAAAAAGCAGAGACACTACTTTGCCGACTAAGGTCCGTCTAGTTAAGGCTATGATTTTTCCAGTGGTCATGTATAGATGTGAGAGTTGGACTGTGAAGAAGGCTGAGTACTGAAGAATTGATGCTTTTGAATTGTGGTGTTGGAGAAGACTCTTGAGAGTCCCTTGGACTGCAAGGAGATCCAACCAGTCCATTCTGAAGGAGATCAGTCCTGGGATTTCTTTGGAAGGAATGATGCTAAAGCTGAAACTCCAGTACTTTGGCCACCTCATGCGAAGAGTTGATTCATTGGAAATGACTTTGATGCTGGGAGGGATTGAGGGCAGGAGGAGAAGGGGTCACCTCATCTGGATGAGGATGAGATGGCTGGATGGCATCACTGACTCGATGGACGTGAGTCTGACTGAACTCCAGGAGTCGGTGATGGACAGGGAGGCCTGGCGTGCTGTGATTCATGGGGTCACAAAGAGTCGGACACGACTGAGCGACTGAAATGAACTGAACTGAACTGAAGTGCTCTTTGGATAATTTATCTGTGAGAATACATTTCATTGCTAGGGCCTATTTCTGCTTGAATCTAAGGTAAAGGTGATACATGAAAGAGAATGGCAGAGAACTGACATGTAATGTGAATAATAAATAAACCCTGTTTTTTAAGCTATTAGGATCATAATGTTGTTACAGGACAGAAAATAGCAAAAGTTGACTGATATAAAATTACTACATATAGAAATTCTTATGAATTTTCTTATTTAGTTCAGTTCAGTTCAGTCGCTCAGTCATGTCCAACTTTTTGTGATTCCATGAACCACAGCATGCCAGGTCTCCCTGTCCATCACCATCTCCCGGAGTCCACCCAGACCCACGTCCATTGTGTCGGTGATGCCATCCAACCATCTCATCCTCTGTCGTCCCTTCTACTCCTGCCCTCAATCTTACTTAAATTATTTAACTTGAAAGAACAGATATTATTTGGTAAAAACAAAAAACCATACAAGTCTAATTTTGAATGTCTCTAGGGCTATCTTTGGAGAAGGCAATGGCACCCCACTCCAGTACTCTTGCTGGAAAATCCAATGGATGAGAAGCCTGGTGGGCTGCAGTCCATGGGGTCTGTGATTCATGGGGTCACAAAGAGTCGGACACGACTGAGCGACTGAAATGAACTGAACTGAACTGAAGTGCTCTTTGGATAATTTATCTGTGAGAATACATTTCATTGCTAGGGCCTATTTCTGCTTGAATCTAAGGTAAAGGTGATACATGAAAGAGAATGGCAGAGAACTGACATGTAATGTGAATAATAAATAAACCCTGTTTTTTAAGCTATTAGGATCATAATGTTGTTACAGGACAGAAAATAGCAAAAGTTGACTGATATAAAATTACTACATATAGAAATTCTTATGAATTTTCTTATTTAGTTCAGTTCAGTTCAGTCGCTCAGTCATGTCCAACTTTTTGTGATTCCATGAACCACAGCATGCCAGGTCTCCCTGTCCATCACCATCTCCCGGAGTCCACCCAGACCCACGTCCATTGTGTCGGTGATGCCATCCAACCATCTCATCCTCTGTCGTCCCTTCTACTCCTGCCCTCAATCTTACTTAAATTATTTAACTTGAAAGAACAGATATTATTTGGTAAAAACAAAAAACCATACAAGTCTAATTTTGAATGTCTCTAGGGCTATCTTTGGAGAAGGCAATGGCACCCCACTCCAGTACTCTTGCTGGAAAATCCAATGGATGAGAAGCCTGGTGGGCTGCAGTCCATGGGGTCACGAAGAGTCAGACATGACTGAGCGACTTCACTTTCACTTTTAAAAAAAAACATAAAATTAATAGGATAAATAGAAACAACTGTATATCATTAAGCAATTACTTCTTACTTAGAGCAGTAATTTTATTGGAAAAAAACTTCAGCTCAGATTTTTTAAAATGCTGCACATATCTAAAATAACTTAAAAAGTAGGAGATATGATATATTCTGGAGATTTGTGTTAGGTGACTCAAAACTTGACACTATAACTGGAGTTATAGAAGACACATGTGAAGACACATGTGAAAACTTAAATATTTTTCATGGAAATAGGAATAAAAACTATTCCTAAATTAATATCTTATTATTTCTAATATGTATAAATATGTATGTGTAATACATTAATAAATTAAATATTGTAATAGACACTGGATGTAAGTTTTTAAACCATTTTGAGTAGATAACCTGTAAGAGATATGAATGAAAAAATTTTACTTGGGAAAATAAGAAATAAGCTAATATTGGGGGTAAAATTATATCCAAGAGAAGGATCATACTGCTCAGATAAAGGAATATTTTATTCTTGGTATCATGGAATCTATAATAATGCTAGTTCTATATTTCACCATGCAATGATTAGCCCTATTAAAAACATTTTTTGCATGAGAAATGAAATTATCATATTCTCTATAAAACACATTCCCTGTTTCTCATCATCTGAATCTTTATATTTGTTTCCTAAGTCTTTAATGTCATTTAAATTATCATCTGTAGTTTAGATTATACCAGTTTTAAAAAATAATGTTTTCCCTTAGGTGGTGGGAGATGCATGTGTATTATGCATATGTGGAGAAAGTAGATGAGGGTGAATGGGCCTGAATTAAGAGTTTTTTCTTGTCAAATCAGCAATTCCATGCTGATGAAGACATTTTGAAATGATCTCCTTCTACAGAACTTGGAATACCAACACCCACCCTAGACTGTCCTGCTGGAGCTACTGAGAATTTATATTAGAGTGGGTGACTTGGACTAAGGGAAATGTACTTTTTGGAAAATATGATGGATCACAGGGCAAAACTAACACTTTGGGTAAGGAATAGGATTTTCAGAAGAGTGGTTAAATATTTGCCTGTGAGATTTTGCAGACGTGAGGACAGAGAGAAATATTTAGAAACCAGATTGAGCTCATTTTTACATACTTTGTGAACGGCTTACATTACTGGCTCTTGGACAGATTAAATATGGCCACAAAGTCTTTCATTCTCCCAGGAATATGTGAATCTCCTTCTGAATCTGGTAACATCTGTGACTGCTTTGACTTACTGAATCTGGTGGAAGTGGTCTTGTATCAAGTGCTAAATGTAGGACATGAGATGCTGGTGGCTTCCACTTTGTCCTTTGGAATGCTTGAAACAGAAGCAGACAACTGCCTTGTAAAAAAATAATAATAATATTTTGAGACTGTCAGGCTGTGAAGAAGCTCAGTCTATGCATGAGTAGAAATGCCAGAATAGACTTCAACTGTTCCAGCCATGTTAGAGCTGATGTCAAACATGACTGAAGAACATATGCCCATGTGACTCCAGTCTCAGCCACCATCTGACTGTGACGAGGGACTTATGAGGGACCCCAAGCAATAATCCCCCTGTGCTGAACTCAGCGTGGTGCTCTCTGATGACCTTGGGGAGTGGCATGGGGGGGTTGGGTGGAAGGGAGGCTCAAGAAAAGGGATATATGTATACATATAGCTGGTTCATGCTGCTATACAGCAGAAATTAACACAGCATTGTAAAGCAATTATACTTTAATTAAAAAAAAAAAGAATAGCCCTGCTGAATGCATCAACTCTAGACACTTGTGTTATAATTTTTAAAAAATTCAATAAATAATGCAAATCATCACTATGCTGCTTAATCCAGAAACTTGGGAATCGTACTTAACATCTCCTTCATTCATACTGCTCACAATGTATTCAAATCTCAATGTATTCCTGAGCATAACAATATATACATTTATATTTATACTTAGCTGTATTTTATATGCATATATACACATACATACATACATACATATACACGTATTTATGTATATATAATGAATAAATGGAATTTTGAGGTATATCTCAAGAAAACAGATGATATATTTTCACACTTTTGGAAATCATTTATGTTGCTTAGATGAAACCAGAATTTAGGATGTATCTTATAAATACATTCTGCATTCAAAGGGTATTTCTGAAGCTCAGAATTTCACAATTAAAAGCCAAAATCAATTTTTAATAAATACATAAGAAACCAGATAGATTCAAAGATAATAAGAGGTTTAGGGTAACCTGTTATGCATAATTAGGACTTATTTTTACCTCAGGCTATAGTAAGAGTCATAATTAGCATAAAAACGAAAGCATATTTTCTTTTGTTTTCTTTTAGTTTTTCCTAAAACTTTTGTAGTTACACAAATGAAATTTGGGTGATAGTGTTTAAGAAGTGAGATATGGGCTTTGCCTTTTTGAAGGTAATGAGGAAGATTGTAAATTCTGAGTGGATGTTGTCACCAGTCACCAAGCAACGTAGAGGAACAAAGGGATAGAGTATGTCACAAGGATAGTAGCTGCGGTTAAGCAAGCGACCCAGCAACATGAAGAAAACAACCTCCCTACCTAGCCATCACTCTCTACAAATATATTAGAAGGATATAATTTAAGGGAAAGGGAAATTGACCTGAACACATTTGTGGGGCCCACTTTCATACCATGTAGAGANGTTGTTGTCGCTCAGCAGCTGCTTCTGCCTCTGCCTGTTGAGGGACTGGACGAGGCCCAGGACGACTGCGGCCAAAGAGTACTGCCCGGGCAGTCTCCTGGGGGGCAGGATGAAGGGGTTGGGCTGGACTGTTCCCAGGAGAGATGTGTATAAGAGACAGCTTTCATACCATGTAGAGTCTATTACTTCAACAGTAGAGAAAAAAAAAAAAAAAACCAAACCCACATCCAGTTATCTGCATGCTTCCACTCCGGTTTTGTATGCATTTCCTGAAATGTGATTTGGCTTCAAGACTGCAACAGAGAGCACAAACTGAATTTGTAGGCCTTGTTAATATTACATTTAAATAGCAGTCCTAAAAGTATGATTATCCTAGATTATAGGAACAAATGTAATGATGAAATTCCAAGCTTCAGCATAATTCTTAAGTACACAAATATTTACAAGAAATATCCTAGTGTGGCTGATTATGTGTTTTCTTCTAAGCAACATGAAAGACCCCTGAGCTTGTGAAACTGGATCATCTAGTCTCAAGATACAAATCAAAGTTTCATTTATTCACTATATATATACATACAACATGTTCATGCACTGAGAATTGAAGAAATGCATGATGGGTGGGAAGGATAAGGGAGAAATCAAGTATGATTTCCAAATTCCTGTCTTAAGTAGCATGAGGATTATTTACTTCATTGATCCAATTATAGAAAAACAGAGGCTAGTACATTCTGTGACTAAAGACATGGTAGGTTTAGTTTGTACGTATTGAACTTAAAGCTGCCTGCTATGCATCTAAGATAAGAAGTCATGTAGTTAGTGTCCATTATATGGATCTGGTTACAGGGTAGATATTTAGACTGTATAGATTTGGAAGCTTTCAGTCATTAGCAAAAGATGTTAATTGAGACCATGAGAAAGATGACATGCCTGGGATATTACAGAATTTCTGAGTTTCAATGAGATTGAGTAGAAATGGGAAACCAGCCAAATAGTTAAGTATGCATTATTATAGAGGTGGGAAGAAAATTAGGAGTACTGGCTGTCAGAACGAGAGGGAGAAGAGTTTTTCTAGAAGGATAATGTGGTTGATAATGTCAAATATTGCTAAGTTAGGCAAGTAAGGAAAAAGACCTGTTAGATTTAACTATGTAAATGCCATCAATGATTGGGAAGGCAACAGTTTTTGTAGAATAGTGGCATGAATCCAGATAAGAGTTAGTTGAAGAATGTATAGAATATACAAAATTTAAAGCAGAGATGATAGGTAACTCTCTGGAATGGTGACTATGAAACAAATAAAAGGAGGGAAGGTATTTAATGGGGTGTATTAGGTTGAAAAGCCATTCTACTATTTTGCACTGGTTGGCTTTTTAATTATGAATCCTCTCTTGGATCTTAAGATCCAAAATGTGGATTTTTATATAATGTGCAAAACACCAAGTAGAGTTTTGTAGGCACAAAAGAATAACTAATAGTCTTTTAAAAATTGTGTGTTTGTCCCAACAAGAATGAAATATAACTGGAACGCACCTTCACCCTCTTGAATATTTCCTCCATAGTTACTCACATGTGGTTCTTTGGTCTCTAGGTCGTGTCCAGCTCTTTGCAACCCCATGGACTGTAGTCCTCCAGGTCCTCTGTCCAGAGGATTGCCCAGGCAAGAATACTGAAGTATGTTGCCATTTCCTTCTCCAGGAGATCGTCCAGACCCAGGGATCAAACCCAGGTCTTCTTGGCAGATGGATTCTTTACCACTGAACCATCAGAGATACCCAGTTACTTGCATACTTCTTGTCATACTCTCTCCATTCAACTACCTCCCTAGAACTGCTTCCAGACCTAGTTTAGTCTGGCAATTTAATGTGTCTGCTTATCTTGACCTGGCCTGGCATGCTGCAATTCATGGGGTCGCAAAGAGTCGGACACGACTGAGCGACTGAACTGAACTGCTCTTGACCATGGTGATCAGGGATCTTATTCATATGATATTCTTCCTCATTCTCTTGCCCTGTTTTAAATGGCTTCAGTTCTGCGGTAGTCTAGCAAATAGAAAGAATCTAATACAGACATGTGCGTACATTTTAACTGATATCTTTTACATTGTCAATTTCTGTCTTCAAAAAAGCTTTTCAGAACTTTGCTGTTGATTAATATCAATTTTATTGATTTATGATTTCAAATCTGTATGCAGGTCAGGAAGCAACAGTTAGAACTGGACATGGAACAACAAACTGGTTCCAAATAGGAAAAGGAGTACGTCAAGGCTGTATATTGTCACCCTGCTTATTTAACTTCTATGCAGAGTACATCATGAGAAGTGCTGGACTGGAAGAAGCACAAGCTGGAATCAAGATTGCCGGGAGAAATCTCAATAACCTCAGATATGCAGATGACACTACCCTTATGACAGAAAGTGAAGAGGAACTCAAAAGCCTCTTGATAAAAGTGAAAGAGGAGAGTGAAAAAGTTGGCTTAAAGCTCCACATTCAGAAAACCAAGATCATGGCATCTGGTCCCATCACTTCATGGAAAATATATGGGGAAACAGTGGAAACAGTGTCAGATTTTATTTTGGGGGGCTCCAAAATGACTGCAGATGGTGACTGCAGCCATGAAATTAAAAGACACTTACTCCTTGAAAGAAAAGTTATGACCAATCTAGATAGCATATTAAAAAGCAGAGACATTACTTTGATGACTAAGGTCCGTCTAGTTAAGGCTATGGTTTTTCCAGTAGTCATGTACGGATGTGAGAGTTGGACTGTGAAGAAGGCTGAGCACTGGAGAATTGATGCTTTTGAACTGTGGTGTTGGAGAAGACTCTTGAGAGTCCCTTGGACTGCAAGGAGATCTAACCAGTCCATTCTGAAGGAGATCAGCCCTGGGATTTCTTTGGAAGGACTGATGCTAAAGCTGAAACTCCAGTACTTTGGCGACCTCATGCAAAGAGTTGACTCATTGGAAAAGACTTTGATGCTGGGAGAGATTGGGGGCAGGAGAAGAACGGGATGACAGAGGATGAGATGACTGGATGGCATCACCGACTCGATGGGCATGAATCTGAGTGATCTCTGGGAGCTGGTGATGGACAGGGAGGCCTGGCGTGCTGTGATTCATGGGGTTGCAAAGAGTCAGACACGACTGAGTGACTGAACTGAACTTAACTGATGATTTCAAGAAACTAAGTTTATTGATCAAAATTAGGATACAAAATTTCATTTTCAAAAAAATTTTTTTTAACTTTCTCAATATCCATGCTGTCTTAGAGACTGAGTGACGTGAGTGTCATTGCTCAGTCATGTCTGACTCTTTGCGACCACATGGACTGTAACCTACCACGCTCCTCGGTCCATGGGATTTTCCAGGCAAGAGAACTGGAGTGGGCTGCCATTTCCTTCTCTAGAGGATCTTCCCGACCCAGGGATTGAACCTGGGTCTTCTGCATTATAGGCAAACGTTTTACCCTCTGAGCTACCACTGAAGTCCATCTTAGAGATTACCAATAGTGATTTACTTTCTTTGTAACACAGGCAGAACACTTTTTTCTTTTATGGCTGTGTGGGTCTTTATTGTGGTGTGTGGGCTTTCTCTAGTTCAGGTGTGGGCTTAGTTGCCTGTGGAATCTTCGTTCCCCAACCAGGGGTCGAACCTGGGTCCTCTACATTGGAAGGTGGATTCTTAACCACTAGACTACCAGGCAAGTCCCCCAGTAGTGGCTTTAGATTTGACAATTGCTTCAGTATTGAAACATAACTTTTCTGGAATTGAAAATGTAAATTAAATGAAAATGGGTGGATGCTTCCTTTGTATCTCATCATCTATTACAGATCTTGAATCTCTCATGAACACCAGTGACAATGTTTATTTTAAATTTACTCTTTATGATGTAGATATATAATAAAAACTATGTAACAATTCTTAGTGTTATTAATCTCATAAAAAAAGCAGAAAGGGACTCAATTTAGGAAAGCTTGTATTTTAATGGCATGGTTACAAAAGATATTTAGTACACCGCTTCCCACATTAGAGCTTTTATAATCATGGCATTTCACACTCTTACTATAAATTATGTTGATTATGTGTCTCCCTTCTTTTGTAAATCTATTGGTCACAAATTGTATTTCTTGGTTGCAAACATTTAATATAAAAGTACTTTGTAGTGTGTTTATGGCATGCTTATCAAATTAGCATTTAAATATTTGCTATAGTTTTATGATGCAAAATTGGACCTGTGATGATTTATTATCCTATAATCCTACAAGAAAGTTTCAATCCTTTCTGGGTTTGTGACGGATAGTTCCCAGGAGTATATGCTGGAAAAATAATAATATTCATCAAACTTGTATAGAGAAGAGAACTTTTAGAAAATCCTCATGAGGAATGGTGCTAAATCAAATTATTCATAATAATTTCACTTAAATATGTATTTCCATTAGGTCTTCGGCATGCATCCCTATGACCATAAACTCAAAGCAAATGATAAAATTCAAAATAAGCTGCAATCCTATTAAAATGTAAACACATATATTAATCTGATGGCTGAAATTGTATTCCTGAAGCTAAACTGGCAATCTTTAACTTGCTAATAAAAATATATTTTCATATTCTCTATTTTGCTTGAGCCTTGACTGTTTTGATTTAGAGCATGGTGGACCAGAAATTAAGTCATCTTCATTATTTTTATTGCTTTTTCATAAGTTATCAATTATTTTATTTTTAATCAATATTCATCATTTTGATTGTCAATTTGCTGGTGTATCAAAATGTGGCATGGTAATAAACACTGTTTTAATATAAAATTTCATATTGTCTAATTACAACTAAATTTTTGCAAACTAAATTATTTTATAGGGAAAATAATTCCAAAAATTATTTGTGGAAATAATTATAATAATTATTATTATAGTGGAAATAATTATAGTGGAAAAAGTCTGTTTTATCATTTGGGGTAAAACTTGTTATTGCTTTTCATTGGCCAGAATTATTATAGTTAGCTACTTTCTTTACATTTTACTTGCTTAGAGTTTTTCTTAGAAGTGATTGTCAAATTTATCAAATGCCCTTGTAGTATCTAAAAATGGTGTTTGTGGGTATGTGTTTCTAAGTAATTGTATCACATATGTAAATTCAAATTCAGACAGTCACCCCACAGTTAGGAAATACAACTGTCTCATCACCACAGAGCTCTCTTTTCTGCTACCCCCCAACAGTTGATCCCATCCCACTCCTGTTACCTTGGAAAGTACCATTCTGTTTACTGTCTCCATAGTTTTGTCATTTAAATATGCTATATACAGGCACATCTTATTTTATTGCGCTTCACTTTGATAGAATTTGCAGATACTGCTTTTTTTTTTTTTTTTTACAAACTGAAAGTTTGCAGCAACCCTACATTGGTTTATTGGTGCCATTTTTCTAATGGCATTTGCCTCTGTATCACATTTGGATAATTCTAGCAGTATTTTAAACTTCTTCACTATTATTGTATTTGCTGTGGTGATCTGTAATCAGTGATCTTTGATGTCACTTTTGCAAGCTTATGACTGGCTGATGGCTCAGGGGATGGTTAACAATAAAATATTTTTAATTAAGCTATGTACTTTTATTAGACATATTGTTATTACACAGTAGCTTTACAGTAGTAGTGTAAACATCACTTTTATATGCATTCGGAAACCAAACAATTCATGTAACACATTTTATTTGACTATTTGACTATTGTGGTGATTTGCCACTGAACCTGCCTTATTTCTGAGGTAAATACAATTATACAATATATACTTTTACTGCCTGTAAATATAATTACACAGTATATAATTTTTTTCAGATTGGCTATTTTTTTCCACTCAACATAATACTCTTGAGTTCCTTCCAGGCAGTTAAAATATATCAATTTTTTTTTTTTTTTACTTTGCTACATACTATTCCATTTATTCCACTGTACAGATTTGCCACAGTTTAACTATTCCCCTACTGAGGGCAGTTGGACTGTTTCCACATTTTGACACTTTTACAAATAAAGCTTTACAAATAAACTGCAACATTACAGGTTTTTGTATAGACATAACTTTTCATTACCCTCAATAAATGCCCATGGAATATGATTGCTGAGTTATTTGGTAAATGTATGTTTTGTTTTTCAAGCAATTTCCAGTTTCCTAGAGCAGTTGTATTGTTTTATATTCCCGCCAAGAATATACCTAGATCCAGTCATTTTACATCCTCACCTCATCCTCACAGCATTTGGTATTTTTGCTATCTCTTGGTTGATCAGTTTTAATAGATATATAGTGATATATCATCATGATTTCAAGTTTGTATTCCCTGAATGGCAAAATATGTTAAGCATTGTACATTGTAACTTAAGTATATTGTTTCAACTTATTACATTTGTTGATATTGTTGAACTCACCAAAATGTCACAAGAAAACTTGATAAAGAAAAACCATTCATTTAAGCTCACTGGTGTAAGGGAGAAGACCAATTATTAAAGATTAAGCAGTGTTTCAGAAGATATTTGTCAGAAGTAAGATAATTATAAAACTTGGTGTCTGGTTTAATGTAAAGATGGAAGGATGATTGACATCAGTTATATCTTAAGATATAATAGTTTCGGATCGATAGTCATAGAAAACTAAGGACTTTAAGGTAAGTTTGGTAAGTCAAGTGATGTGTAATAAGTAACTTCCCAAGTCACCAAATCCTTTCTTTCATAATTATTTCCGAGGGAATTTTTTCAGGCAAATAGAGAAATAATTTATTGGTTTGTAGTCTTGTATTTCCTGGGCCAAGTTTTCGAGGAACAAATAGCTTAGTTATGTAGGCACAGATGGTCTGGTCTTACCTGAGTCATGGTGGCACACATGGTCTCAGGTCTCAGAAATGAAAGTGAAAGTCACTCAGTTGTGTCCGACTCTTTGCGACCCCATGGACTATAGAGTCCATGGAATTCTCCAGGCCAGAATACTGGAATCATTCACCTCAGAAATGAATGATATATAAATTTCCTGACATTTTGACTACTCTTTGAATCTATGAAATAAACTCTACTTGTCCATAAAGTATTTCACTTGTTATGAATTATTAGATAATATTTTTGAAAATATAATTGGATGCATTGCTTTGTTGTTCAGCCAAGTCATGTTCAACTCTTTTGCAACCCCATGGACTGTAGCCTGCCAAGCTCCAGTGTAGATGGGATTTCCCAGTCAAGAATACTTGAGTGGATTGTTGTTTCCTTCTCCAGGGGATCTTTCCATCCAGTGATTGAACCTGTGACTTCTGCATTGCAGACGGATTCTTTACCGTTGAGCCACCCAGGAAGCCCAGATGTATTGCTTGCATATTCATAAATGCAATTGATTTACAGTTTCTGGGTTTTTTTTTTCTTTGTACTGCTGTCATATTTCAATATTATGAGTGTGCTGACTTCAGAATATGAACTGATCTCTTAAACTTCGGAAAATTCTGGTAGATTTTAAAGAACCTTGAAATTATCCTGTCTTTAAAGGTTGGATGAACTTTATCTAAAAACCTATTTGCTTACTGTGCTTTTTCACACAGGAGATCTATATTCACCTCGCTTTTTTATTTTTATTTTTCAGTGTCAATGGTCTAGTCAATTTCCCACTTCTTCTAGGGTATATTTTTTGTTCTATCTCTGACTTGTTTTTACATATACTTTACTTTTATTGTAAAGGACATGTATTATCTGTTCTCAGGCTTGCTCCCTCTTGTCCCATCATATTTGATTTTAGGATGGGCACAGTGCCATCCTGAAGAGAATAAAGTCAACTTTTGATTCCCTGTGTCTATAAACTGTTGCCTGTGTAAAAATGGAGAATACGATTAAATTCTCTAAACCTCAATTTTTAGCATTAGTAAATGTAATATAGGGTGTTGGGCAGCACCCAGGCCATATTTTCAGGACAGAGGCACCCCTTCCCTCATCTGACAATGATGCACAGCTTGCTGTAGCCACGCTTTCTGGGAAACACATTCACTCAGAAGGACAATGCAGATAGTGGAGTGCAGTTTATTACACCGCCGGGCCCAGGGCAGAGTCTCCTCATAGCCAAGGATCCCGACCAGTTTTTGTGAAACCCTTACATACCCTAAGTGTACATGCCCAAACCCACCTTCCCCAAATTCCTTGAAACTAGTCTGAACAAAGGAAAAGAAAGATACAATCAAAGTTAAGCCCTGATTCATGTGCCTTAAGCCTAGGTAGTTAACAGTGGACAATTATCAATAGGCCTGTGGTTATACCCCAATAAGCATAATAAAATGTATGATTCTATTTGGTTACACAGATAATTAAAGTATTCTTTTAGGCAGCAGAGAGAATAGGTATGAGCCCTGGGGCTCTTCTTTCAGGGGGCCTGGTTTCCCAGTTGGTATGTTGTTTCCATACATACTGGGCATATAGCTCAAAGTCCACAGTCCAGCCCAAGAAGGAGTCCTGCTTTCAAGGTAGAGCCTGTTCTGTCTGTTTCCACCTTCAAGCTGAGTGCCTTTGTAGGAACTGCCCTCAATCATAGGGAACTCACTGCCCTTGTGAGTGGTCACTGTGCAGATACAAAGTCCAGATCACTTTAATTTAATTCAAGAAATATCTAAAGAGTAGCCTCACTCTGGAGCTCCCCCTGGAATTAGTGAGTCTTCTGTTGTAAATGCCTGAAAGTTTAATTTTTCTCCTAACCTGTCCTGGTAACCTCACTGACTCAAAGATATTGTTCCTAGGAGAGTGCTCCAGGGAACCTATTGCAGGCAAATTTCCTTTTCAGAATATGTTTCCTGCCTTATCCCACCTAAACCAATAAAATTGACTTAACAATAATGCCTGACTCTTAAAGTTGTTGTGAGCTTACAGTGAGGTTTAAGATATGCAGTGTTTGTAACATGAACACTTAACAAATGCCCTTATTTTATAGGGATGTTAAAAAGGGACCTTATCTTTATTCAAGATTTTAGTTAAAGCAACAAAGCTCAGGATTAGCTTTGTGAGCTGAGCAATTTATATTTTTAAAAGTAAGTGCTAGATATAATATCCATGCAATACTTACAAAAAATTATCAGAACTGGTTCTGCTTTACTCTGCCACAATAAAATTCTAGCCTATGGAAAACATTAGATTACAGACTTTGATTTTTTGAAAGGAGTCTGTACAAGTATAGATATATTTGGTTTCCCTTCTTGTCCCCTAGGCCAAGGGCTTTTCCAGTGGTTCAGTGGTAAGGAATCTCCTACAATGCAGGAAATGCAGGAAATATGGTTCAATCCGTAGGTGAGGAAGATCCCTTGGAGAAAGAAATAGTAACCCACTCAGGTACTCTTGCCAGGAAAATCTCATGGATGGAGGAGCCTGACAGGTTACAGTCCAAGGCAAAGAGTTGCAAAGAGTCAGACACGACTGATGCAATTTAGCATGTGTGCATGCACTGCTACTCCAAGCATGTACAGGAGACTCGGGGAACCCTGGTGAAAGAAATTTGGGAAAAACTTACATGTGTCCCAACAGTGGTGAGTGTAGACCTGAACCCAGATCCTGGGAGCCATTTTTCCCACAGAGAATACTGAAGTAGGGAAGCAGGCTGGAGCTGTCTGGGATGGCAAGACAAGGAAAGAGCAGATAGTGTTGGGCAAGCATCACTTCTGCCATTTGCCAGGCAAAGAGGCATTTGTTACCAATGCAGAAGCAACTCCTACAGAGCACTTGTGTGCCGAACTGATGCAGTGGTTTGCCTGTATGGGTAGAGATTTATAGTAGGAGCCTGTGGGTGGTGGTATGAATATAGTCAGGATGTACAGAGGAAGCTTGTAATGGTTTAGCCCCAAACTGCAATTCTTCTTCAAGGAATTAGCAACATAGAAGGTGGCATCAGAATGTAATTTCCAATGATAGTAAAAACGTGCTCACAAAAGATGTTTGTCTCATGAAAAATGGATGTTTGCCATGGAAGAAATTATAAACACCCAGATTATAAAGACTTATTTTCTCTAATCCAGTCTTCCTATGATATAATCCTGGAAGAAGTAGTAATAAGAGCATTAGAAAGAGTTTTTAAGTCTATCTGTAAATCATTTGATATTGCTCATGTCAAAAGTGGCATCTAGTTGTTTAAGAGAACTGCGCTGGGGAGTGGGGCTATTAGATCTCTGGGATCCCCCTTCTCTGAATCTTACATGAAGATGTAAAGGCTCTGTGATGTCAGTGGTGATGCTCTCTGAGTCGTAGGCTATGAGTGACTTTAATTTTCTTTTTTTCATTTATTTGCATTTCCTCAATTTCTATCTTGAATAAGTATTAACTGAAGTAAATAATAAATATATAAAATATGTAAACATATATAAAGATAATAAAATAAAACCACTTTTTATCTTAAAATAGTGGCATATAATTTCCCTAGCTTTGAAACAAGCCAACCTTATTAACTGTATTCCATTTTCTGTATCCATGTTTTAACTGTGATAATATTTTGCACAATGTAGATGGATCATTAGTATCAGTTTTTCTTTAAATAAGAAGGTAATCACATTAAAGTTATTATCATAGTAGGCTTGTTACTATTATTTCAGTTACATTGTTTTGCTTTCTATTTTCTTGTTTCAGTTTTCTTCCTATGCATTGTGTAAACCAGGAGCACTTTTCCTCTGGTAAAATGATATATCATAGATGGATTTTCATTCTTCTTATGGTTATATTTAATTCTTTATAAAACATTTAATCTATATTTCTTAATTTATCACCACTTAGGATGAAATTATTGTTTCATTATGTGGAAATGATGTACATATTAGGCACACTTGTGTTTACTTTTAACTCCCATTCATAAGCTTCTTGTAAACTTCGCTTCTCTACAATGTCGATTCCCTCTTTATTGCTCATGATACTACAATTTTGCTGTGGCATTTTTTTTCCTTTCCTTAAAGTCTTTCTTTCACTAGGTTATTTCTATTTTTGATAGTAATGCATTCTCTTATCTTCTATTTTTATTTGTTTTACACTAGCTGTATTTCATTTTAATTTCTTTAAGATCACAAATAAATTGCTACTAGATGCACTGCTGAGAGATGGAATAAAACTTTTTCAGATGAAGAACTCTCATATCTCTTGAATGCCTTGTTCAAATTTTTCTTTCATTTCATAGCCTCTTAAGTTTCAATTCCTTTGTTTTTTTGTAACAAAGAGTTGTCTGAGACCATTCCTTTTGCCTTAAATTATAGCTGCAATAGATAAGCACTAGCACACTCTAAATGGAGTTTTCGACAAGTCTCTACAGGACTGGTGTGTTTTTGTGGACACACCCTAAAATGATCCCCAGTATGTTACACTATTTTATATTCCATACCCCAGGTTTGAGTGGAGTCTCTAACTTGTTTCTCATGAAAACAAAATGGAACACTTGATGGGATGTCACTCTCTTGGTTAGATTATGTTATACATCAAAGGGAGTGAATGCCATCTATATTTGTTATATAAAAGTATGTAAAATGCCATTTCTAAGGCTTCATCTTAGCCAACTGCAGAGATACACTCTTATCTATGCTGTAACAAGGCAAATATTCATATTGAGAACTATCTATGAGAAGGGTCATACATCAGGGAGCTGTGGGTAGCCTGTAGCACTTGGTAACAGGCTCCAATCATTAGCCAGTAAGAAGCTAGGGCACTCAGCTATAACTACAAGGAAGTGAATTCTGACAACTGTCTACATGAGCATGAAAGCTAATCCTTTTATAACTGAGCCTTCAGAGTGAAACACAATCAACACCTTGAAAGGTAATCTTGTAATACTCTGTGCCAAGAACCTGTTAGCAATATCTGGACACCTGACCTGTAGGGAATTGTGAGATAAACAATAGATATTGTTTTAAGCTATGAAATTTCTGATAATTTGTTACACAGTGATAGAAAACTGATATATCTATTAATAGTTCTTTGTCAGTTACTCAATTATCCATCTTCAGTCATTTTTGTAAAGATGAAGAGACTAGAAACCAGCCAGAAGTACTGAGATAATGTGATATAACAATACTTAGTGGGTGTAAGCCTTGGGCTTTATCTTCCTCCTCTTTTTGGTAAAGGAAAGAAAAATTATTCCAACTACAATCAGTTCAAGTGAGGAGAGCTTCCAAAAGACTACCTATAGAAATTGGGAGTTTCAGAGAGAATTGAATACTGGAATCTCTTGTCCACACACTCACTGAAAGACTGCAACTAACTGACTCAGGCTGTGATTAAAAAACTTACAAACAAAAAAATCCCAACAACTTCTTGAGAGAACCTTTCATATATCCTTGAAATTTAGAAAACTATAAAACAAAATGACTGTTTTTGCCCTCCCTTATAAAAGTATGGCTTCTGGCTACAACAGTTTAGAAAGAAAAGTTTTGGGAGAGGAGTAATTAGCCTCATAAGGCTTGCTGATTATTTGGTAAGGGAAGAATCTTTTGAGTTTTCCATGGAGGTTATCCATTACTTCAGTTCAGTTCAGTTCAGTTGCTCAGTCGTGTCCGACTCTTTGCGACCCCATGAATCGCAGCACGCCAGGCCTCCCTATCCATCATCATTATAAGGCCTCACCCAAGAGAAGGAAATGGCAACCCACTCCAGTATTCTTGCCTGGAGAATCCCATGGACGGAGGAGCCTGGTAGGCTACAGTCCACAGGATCGCAAAGAGTCGGACACGACTGAGCGACTTCATCATCAAGGGTGATTCCAGCGTTTAGAAACGACTACTCCCAGTCAAGGGGTGCGAGCTGAGTGTCAGAACTGGCTTCAGAAAATGGGCACAGCTGTTCAGAACCAAGAGGGCCAGGGAAGGGCAGCCTCTTCCGTCAAGTCTTACCGAACTCCTAGCTGCTGCTTCCAGCCTCCACCGGATGGGGGAGCTGGAAAAAAAGCAGCCCCATAGGTAGTATGTCTGTTTTCCTTTCAAAGCTATTAAGTTGCATTCATTTTCCTTTGGTTTGGCAAGTTCGACAGACTGATTTGTGGGGGAAATGGAAGCTTTAAATAATTTGGTGGTTTGTCTTTTGCTGGGAAGATGCTAAAAGATCAAGTCACTAAACAGAGGCTCTGCAAGTAGATGTCAGAAAGCCCCTGCTGGAAAGAATGTCTCCTCCAAAGAAGATAGGACATGTTACACCTCTGGATGGGCAGATCTGCTGATGAGGTGAATGGCAGCCTGCGGGGTTGAACCTTCATCTTTTAACGGCAGTGAATATTAATTGCTGCAAATCCCAAGAATCAGGTAACAGAGGTTTCTGAAACTCATATATTGCTATAAAATTCTATCAGTAAGGGTACATTTTATAGAAAGAGAGAGGGGGAGGGAAGCAAGGATGGATGGAAGGGGAAGAGAATAGACCTCTTTGTGCAGAAAGCTTAGTAGAAGTCCTAATGGGAAATAGACTATTTAAGCTGTGGACTTCAGTGATTTTAAAAAATTATAAGAGAAAAGAACTAGAAATAAGCAGGGTGAAAAGTCTTTGAGCATCAGCTAGCTGTGGCTGAACTGGGTGAGCACAGTTCAGGCAAATACTTCACACAAATTGTGACACCACCCCCTTGCCTCTCTTTGCTCATTCCACACAGTCTCCAGGCTCCCCAAGCTGTAGACCACTGCAGGACTGAGGTGAGGGCAGTGTGGTCTGTTGCTTCTTCCTGATACCATTCTTCTGTCAACAGTCAGATGCCACAGGCAGCTGTGTAGAGAGGTGAGAGCTTGGACTTGTCTGTGAAATGGATGGGGCATGATTCCCTGCTGGAATTTGCTGGAAATCCCTGATACTTCTGAGCCTGCTTTGTCACCTGTCAAATTTGGAGTAACTTTTACTATATTAGTTACCCATTGCTGTGTTTAGCAACTTAACACAGTAAACATTATCTCACAGGGTTTCTGAGGGTTTGGAATTTGGAAGTGGCTCAGCTGTGTTGCTCTGGCTCAGGGTCTCACTAAATAGGGGCCACAGTCCATGCGATGACTTACAGGAGTCGGAGGAGCTGTGCCTACAGCAGCTCAGTCACATGGCAGGTGACCACATGGACGATGCTTGTTCAGTGTGGGAGGGAGACAGAAAGGCCTGAATACCAGGACCCTGGGGTCAACGGGATGCTATGTTTAGGGCTGGCTATCACATTTGTCAAATATCTTCATTTTCCAAACGGTTCTAAATGTTATTACAAGGAATAAATAAGAAAATGCACAGCAGTGCCTTGTTCTCAGTAAAGCCTGCCCCCTTGCACTAGGATTTGGTACAACTCTAGTATGGCAGACACTCAGTTTAGCATCAGGGACAGAGTCCCAGAAGTAGAGGAAGCATGGCTTTACCAGAAATCTGACAAATCACAACTCAGAAGAGGTGGCTACTCAACTGTGGAAGGTGGACTGACAAAGTGGCTGCTCTACAGACAGTCTCAGCTTCAAACATTTCCATCTATTGTTCACAATAAACCATCTTACTGTTCAACTAAACTCCAGTGATTCCACACTCAAAGTGGACTTCCCAATTTAACTCTTGGACCTGGAAATACCATAAACCTTGGTCAGACCAAGCGCTCCGATGTGGGTGAAGGCAGGAGGGACAACCGTCCCAGAGTAGGGGAGGCAGATACTCGAGTGAGGACAGCTGATCCAGATGCTAACAGGGAAGAGGGGAATGCTGAGAATATGAAAGGAAAAGGATGAGATTTGCAACGAGACAATGAGGCTAAGGTTAAAGGATCCATCCCCTCTCAGGAATGGAACAGAGGCCGAGGGGAAGGGAGGGACACTGAATGGAAGTCACAGGGAGGTGGCAGGCAGGTTAACAGGGTGGAGTACAATTCCTCAGGACCAGCAACCAGGGGTTTTGAGCCAATCCCCCACAGCACTCAGGCTGTGGTGGAGACTCATACCTAGATGATGTTACAGATGTCTGCACATGGCATCTAACACCTGAGATCGCAGGTAGCACCCGGCTTTCCGACTCCTTTCCACCCACTGTGATGTCTCCCTAGGGAAAATGCCCCCAAATATTTCCCTAGAACATGGTCCTGTTTAGACTCTAACCCCTCACTAGGCCTCAGGAGCCCATTCCAGATCTGCCTCTACCCCTGGGCTCTTTCTCCAGCAGGTCCCTTCACCAGCATTCTGTCTGGAATGTTCTGGATCGTCACACGGCTCCTCCCTCATACCAGTCAGGTTTCAGCTTCACTGCAGCCCCTTGCTCCCTGCTAGTCACTGACGATATCACATTTTATTATCATCAAACTACTTCTGTCGAAATTAGCTTGCTGACTTACTGGGTTCTTATTTATCATTGGTCTTCCTTCCACTAGACACGGTCAACAGGAGAACTCAGGGGGCCTGTTTGTCAACATCACCTCCCTGAGCAATGGAACTATCACTTAGGATGTTTGCACTGATGGAGCAAATCTCTAGCCTACAGGGTGCCGCCGGGGCTTGTAGAAGCCTCTGCTGCCCTTTATAGGATAGTGCTTAGCCTCTTAATCATATCTGACTCTTCACGATCCTGTGGACTGTAGCTGGCCAGGCTCCTCTGTCCATGGGGATTCTCCGGCAAGAATACTGGAGTGGGTTGCCATGCCCTTCTCCAGGGGATCTTCCCGACCCTGGGACTGAACCCAGATCTCCCGCACTGGAGCTGTCTTTACTGTCTGAGCCACCAAGGAAGCCCTTAGAGGATTCCCTGGAATCCTCTGGAAATCCACCGGAAATCCCTACACGCACCTAGCAGGATGTGGCTCAGGGCAAACCCAGAAATGACAGAGGTGAAGACTGAATGTTTCTCTGCACCAGCTTTGTGAACACGGCAGGAATACAAACTGTAGCCAGCACCCAGGAAGTCACAGCAGTTTTTTCAGACTGTATACATACATATGTATACATGGCTCCAAGGCTGGCCAGCACACTTGGTTGTGAAATGAACAAGCAACTTAATGAGTAATTAAAAAAAAGACTGTAAGGGAAAACATGTACCCAAACCCTGCAAGCTCCAGGAAACTTCTTCCTTCTGATGGTAAAAGGATTTCCTGTGTTCAAATACTGGCTAAGTGGTTTGACAACAGCCAGCCAGCTGAGCGGACAGGTGTTCAGGCCCCTAAAGGACTTGGTCACAGCTATGAAGTTATTTTGGACTATTTATGGAGTCTGTTGATCCCATCTTTGATGGAGCTTGCTTGATAATGTGAGCACTGAAAGCCTGCAAACAACCTCAGAAATATCTACAAAATGGACCCCACTTCCATACTGTTCTTTTCTTTGGAAACAGGGAGGCATCAGGGACCCTGAAGCTGGAGAAGTGCAGTCTGCATGCACCACCATCCTGGCTCTGCAGTTGGGGACGGCCCATGGGCAGATGCTGTGCTGTGGCCAGGGGTATGCAGACTAAAACCCACAGAGTTTCAGCCCCAGCCCTAGCCAAACCAGGGCCAGGGACTCGCTTATTCCCAAGGACCTTTTCCTTTTAAATCCCATTTGGGGTCTGTGGAGGTGGAGCTGGCAGGGTCTGGAGACTGGTGCCTGGGGCAAGGAGAGGCAAGTGGATGGGAGGTGACGCACTGCTGGGGTGAAAGCTGCAGAGTTCCTGCCCCCACTTTGGCCCCAGCTTTGTGGGAAAAACATGACTTGAGAGGTCATGCAAGCAAAACCTAGTTAGCCAAAGATTTCAGGATGGAAAGTGAACACTTCACCCAGGACACGCCTCAGCTTTGCTTCCCTTATGTGAATGAGAACTCATCTGGTGGTCCCCTCAATCTCTCCTTCTTGTCCCTGACACAGAGTGAGTTTCTCTGAAAAAAGAGACTAGAGAACAGGGGCCGAGGGGCTGACAGAGTCCCCAGGACAGTGCTGCTGACATGGGACAGTGGAAGGGAATCCCTCCCCTCTTGGTGTCAGGGAAGCACACGGGGCCGAGCTGTGCTGATTTTAGGAACGGAGGATAGAAAGAGCCTTGGGATCCATTTAGTTCCCCACCACATCCCAGAATACTCCATAATCAGGGCACATATATACAGAGTTCAGAGAAGGGCCTCAGTTTCCAAAAGGAGACATCCTGTGGTTCTCACTTGGAGATGACGCACCAGGTCACCCATCTCAGCATTCTCTGTAACTGGTTCTAAACAAGAGTTTTCAAGGATGCCCTGGACCTGCCCTATACATCTAGACCAGAGAGAAGAGCTGTCTGACGATCCAGGACAGTTTCTTCTTCCAAATGGGGGACAAGTTCTACAACCCTCCAAGGAGGGCGGGGGCTTTGCTCCACTGGTTTATAGAGTCCCACAGAGATTAAGGATGCAAATTCTACAAATCTGGCTGGTTCTGATTCCCACTCTGCTATTCCTAGATGTGTGGTCCGGGGCAAATTTCTCCACCTGCCTCTCTGGGCTCTGTTTTCTCATCTGTAAAATGAACAAAAACAACATCCACACCGTGGGTTTGATAAAAGGATTAAAAACAAGTTACATATAATTTTGTATTAACTTGGTTGAGATCCCAATGTGTTCGGTTCAGTTCAGTTCAGTCGCTCAGTCGTGTCCGACTCTTTGCGACCCCATGAATCGCAGCACGCCAGGCCTCCCTGTCCATCACCATCTCCCGGAGTTCACTCAAACTCACGTCCATTGAGTCCGTGATGCCATCCAGCCATCTCATCCTCGGTCGTCCCCTTCTCCTCCTGCCCCCAATCCCTCCCAGCATCAGAGTCTTTTCCAATGAGTCAACTCTTCTCATGAGGTGGCCGAAATCAGATTGATTATATTCTTTGCAGCCAAAGATGGAGAAGCTCTATACAGTCAACAAAAACAAGACCAGGAGCTGACTGTGGCTCAGATCATGAACTCCTTATTGCCAAATTCAGGCTTAAATTGAAGAAAGTAGGGAAAACCGCTAGACCATTCAGGTATGACCTAAATCAAATCCCTTATGATTATACAGTGGAAGTGAGAAATAGATTTAAGGGCCTAGATCTGATAGACAGAGTTCCTGATGAACTATGGAATGAGGTTCGTGACATTGTACAGGAGACAGGGATCAAGACCATCCCCATGGAAAAGAAATGCAAAAAAGCAAAATGGCTGTCTGGAGAAGCCTTACAAATAGCACTGAAAAGAAGAGAGGTGAAAAGCAAAGGAGAAAAGAAAAGATATAAGCATCTGAATGCAGAGTTCCAAAGAATAGCAAGAAGAGATAAGAAAGCCTTCTTCAGCAATCATGACTGTGGCTCAGATCCTGAACTCCTTATTGCCAAATTCAGGCTTAAATTGAAGAAAGTAGGGAAAACCGCTAGGCCATTCAGGTATGATCTAAATCAAATCCATTACTTAGTTATCTTGAAAGTTACTCAACCCAAGATGGCTAGTCAAAATGAAAAGGGCTGAATGGTATGAGGTTATGGGCTATATTATTATGAGCAGCACTTATATGGCGACTGTGAGGGGGGCCACTCAGAACACTTATTCCCACGTCAGGAAACTATACAGTGCAGAAATCTATGTGTTGCTTCTAAATAAATCTACAAATGCATAACAAAAGATAGCTTAAGTCAGGTATTTAGTTTCTGCCATAGGGCTTCCAGATGGCACAGATAAAGAATTTGCCTGCCAATGCAAGAGATCCAAGAGATGTAGTTTCGGTCCCTGGGTTGGGAAGATCCCCTGGAGGAGGAAATGACAACCCATTCGAGTATTGTGGCCTGGAGAATCCCATGGACAGAAGAGCCTGGTGAGTTACAGTTCATGGGACCACAAAGAGTCAGACCAGACAGGACTGAGCACACCAGCACATAGATCACTGACAATGTTACATTAATACCAGTGAAGAGGATTTTTCTCTCTTTTTCTGTGAAACCTCCTTCCACTAACTTGGACCTGGAAGATTCAGAAGCAGAAAAAGATGAAGGAAAGGCACATGGCAAATTGTTTTCTTCTCCAAAGAAATTCCCTAAGTCCCGAGTTGGGCTTCCCAGGTCACTCAATAGTAAAGAGTCCGCCTACAAATATAGGACATGCAGGTTCAATCCCTGGGTTGAGAAGATCCCCCAGAGAAAGAAAAATGGCAACCCACTCCAGTATTCTTTGTCCTGGGAAATCGCATGGACAAAGGAGTCTGGCAGGCTACTGTCTATGGGGTCTCAAAAGAGTTGGATATGACTTAGAGACTAAATAGGAATAACAAACCCTGAGTTAAAGTGACAGATGTGGGGTAGAAAAGAAAAGTTTACCTTTATGGGAGCTGCCTTTTTTAAATTAAACTTTGCTGGACTTTAATTGTTTAACCCTGAGAGTGAACAGTCAGAAATGAAATTTGTTTATAGTATTATCAAGGGACAGAGAAAGGAAATGTAAAAGGACAGTGTCAGGGGCAATAGCTAGAGATACGTAGAAATAGTCTTTTCTGGTGTGGTCCCCATCATGTACAGCCATTACTGCAATCTTATTGCCTCTTTCTCCTTCATTTATGTATCCCTGGATTAGGGTAGATCTCTTAGACTGCTATTACTAATCCTTACCTCTGATATCCTCCCCCACTCCTTCTCAATGTGGAGAGTTTCTTTTTTCATTCTTTCACTCCTGCCTTTTTTTTTTTTTTTTCCCTGACTCTTTCAAAGAGAAAATTGAACTGGGAGACGGTATAATTACCTGTCACCAATTCAGTTATTAATTTATCCTGAAGCAAGTAAACAGGAACTATGGTTATGAACAATCCTAACTAGAGAATATCTCCTCTGCATAATTATTTTTTCTTGTGTTTATTAGAAATTATAACACTAAGAACAAAATTTTCAGTTTTAGAGTTCTGTAAGTTTATCTTGTATTCAATATATACTGTCGGGTAATTCTGATATTTTTCCTAGAATTTTGTCTGCTAGAGTTGGGGGCAATACTATATTCTGGGGATGATGTATAGTACTCCTAGAGTTTGGAATTTTCCCGCTTTAGAATATATTGGTTACCTTAGTGAGCATTGGCTAGACCAGATCAGTTGTCCACAAACTTCTTAATCATGGGGCTGCATGTACTTCCCCAGTATTTCCTTTAATGTCTGTTGGCTGGGAATGGCAAAAGTGGATTCATTATGGCCTTAGAAAGCCTCAGCACTTTTCCCATGCTCAGTTGTTGTGTTGTTTGAGAGTCGCTCAGTCACGTCCGGCTCTTGACTCTTTTGCAACCCCATGGGCTGTAGCCCACCAGGTTCCTCTGTCCATAGGATTTCCCAGGCAAGAATACTAGAGTAGTGAGGGAGTCAGTTTCCCAGTAAGCTGATAAGAAGTCTGGGATCTCCAAGGAGGAGAAAGGGGTCTGGGGCACTCAAAGAGGAGATAGGGGTCTGGAATTCTCAAGGAAGAGAAAAGGACAAACTTTTTTTTTTTTCCACGTTCCTTAGTCTTAGTCATATAAAACTTTTTTTTCTTTAGGCCAGGAGCTGATGGTTACACCCCAAAACAACTCAGCTTAAACTCTGTACTAAGGATTATATAACAACAATGCATCCTGCTTGAGGACATTTTCTCCTTCCTGATAAACCTTCTAACTAATCCTGTTACCTTAAAATATATATTATGGGAGTGAATCTGGTAAGATCTTTCTATTGTTAGTTCTACTCTTGTCATCTTAAAATATAAATTGTGGGAGTGGGTCTACTAAGATCTTTACTAACTTGAGACATTCTTTTGATCTATTGTAATAACCAATTAAAAAAGTATACAGCTCCTTTGCTAAGGCTAGTGAGGGGGGCACTCTCCATCCCCCTTCTGATGTCTGTGTCAGAAGCTTTCTCTGTCCCTTTTTATACTTTATAAACTCTGCTACATAAAAGCTCCTGAGTGATCAAGCCTGATCCCTGGTCCCAAACTTAAATCTTCTTCGGAAGATAAATCCGACACCGTTCACCGTAACCTATCAGTAGGTTGCCATATCCTTCTCTGGGGGATCGTCCCTATCCAGGGATTGAGCCCACCTCTCCTGCATTGCAGACCAATTCTTTACTGCTGAACCACTGGGGAAGCCCTTGTCCCAGGCTCTTGGGCCTCCAAATTAGGAAATTCTCCCTCAGACTTCACGAATAATCTCGTATGCTGAAGGAAAACCGTGGTATTATTGATAACTGACTGAGCATAACCATAAACATAAGCATAAGCACTACTTTATTATTGAGAAGTAAGACCGACTGAACCTAGTCAGATACTCCTGGTTTATATTCATTTTCATGGTATAATACATATAATAAAAAGTATAAATAAAGCCTCATTTTCAAAAATAACTTGACTGGGGCTAGATAATTTATATAGTTACCCTATTGAGAAGTTAAGTCAAACATCATTCCAAGCTTTTTATTGCACAAGCTAGTCCTTATACTTAGAGGCTCATTGTTGCTGACTCAGAATGTTCTTGATTCTTGATGAATGAAAGGGCTCCAAATAGAGTGAGAATGATCTCATTTCCCATGCCCTGCTCTTGTCTCCAGATGTTGCCCTCCATCACTTAATTTAGAAAATAATGTGTTAATTTTTTTTAGGAAAAGCATTTGAAAGTTAGTCCATGGTGACTTCTTTTTCAATTTGTTTGCACCTACTATATAGGTTGTCAGAATCCTTGTTTTGTGAAAGAAAGTTTCAATGAATATTTTCCCATCTCATTTTTCCCTCTAGATTTTACAGAATTTTCATTTTCTCTCTAGGAAAATAGATTCTGTGTATACAGTGAATGTAACTTATAGACTTTGGGGCTTGTAGGGGAATTTAAAGATCTTCTAGGCCACTGGTTTACCTGGTTAAAAATCAAAGTACCTAGGGCATATTCCACAAATTGGTATTTTTCACAGAGTCGTTTGGTGCTTTTGATGAATAGAAAACTTTGGAAATCTTTGGACTGGTCTTACTTTTCAGGCATTTGAATGGCTTGATTAGCTATAAATAGATAGATAGATATAGATATATTCAATTATGCTTAAATCTGTAACAGAATCAAATAAGCAAAATTTGGGGTTAGGTTTAATCCTGTTTCTTATAGGATTCCATTCCTTTCTGCAATCTTTCTTTGAAACTTTATGTGTATATAATAAATGATGGCTGGAAGTGTTTTATTTTAATTTCTACTCCATCCTCATCTATGGGCTGCAATCTAGATGGCTTAGAGTTAATTTGCTTTTCTTCTCTTATGTGTCACCAAGCTTAAATTGTTTTCTGCCCTTCTAGAAGATTTCTCTCCTTTAATGCTATGGAGGAAGATGACCAACTCATTGAGCCGACAAGAGTTAAGAGTAGTAGGATTAGCTGGGTTTCGGAAATGATATATGGTTGCAGGGTGTAAAATCAACAGAGATTCATATCCTGAAAGACTAGGTAGACTATTGTAGCTGCTGACGCCGTTATATTTTTTTAGTTCACAAGTCTGCAGGAAAAGCATCAAGGTCAGCTATAACTATATTTGAATTCTCTGGTTTTGTTATTAGCAAAACTGATTTACACTGCCTTCCACTCTGTGTGGTATTTTTAAGGGAAACAGAGGTAATTAGATAGCTATGCAGAATTATTTGAGGAGTCAAATGAAGTTAAGTGAATTCAATGACTAATGAAAATGTAACACTGATTATTTTCACCTAATTAACCTCTGAGATGCTTTGATGCTTGGCCAAAATATGAAATTGGTAAAAATATATATGAAGTGAAGTGAAGTTACTCAGTTGTGTCCAACTCTTTGTGACCCCATGGACTGTAGCCTACCAGGCTCCATCCTTGGTATTTTCCAGGCAAGAATACTGGAGTGGGTTGCCATTTCCTTCTCCAGGGGATCTTCTTAACCCAGGGATTGAAATTGGGTCTCCTGCATTGCAGGCAACGTTTTACTGTCTGAGCCGCCAGGGAAGCCCCCACTCCCCGCCCCCCCACCGCCGCCATATATATTTCTTTTTAATCTTCTCTTCATTTCCTCTTTATAACCAAGTATTGGGAGATTGGCTCTTTTTAAAATTATTTGGTATTCACACTAGTTTTCTTTCCTCAGGTGTAAGCAAAAATCTATCTTACTGGTTATTTGATTCAAGGATGACCTGCCCCTCAGTATCAGTTATTGGCATTTGACTTTAGATATGAGTGTTTTATCACTGTATATGAATTTTTCCCTGAGCCTATGGGGTATNCTTTTTTTTTTTTTTTTCCCTGACTCTTTCAAAGAGAAAATTGAACTGGGAGACGGTATAATTACCTGTCACCAATTCAGTTATTAATTTATCCTGAAGCAAGTAAACAGGAACTATGGTTATGAACAATCCTAACTAGAGAATATCTCCTCTGCATAATTATTTTTTCTTGTGTTTATTAGAAATTATAACACTAAGAACAAAATTTTCAGTTTTAGAGTTCTGTAAGTTTATCTTGTATTCAATATATACTGTCGGGTAATTCTGATATTTTTCCTAGAATTTTGTCTGCTAGAGTTGGGGGCAATACTATATTCTGGGGATGATGTATAGTACTCCTAGAGTTTGGAATTTTCCCGCTTTAGAATATATTGGTTACCTTAGTGAGCATTGGCTAGACCAGATCAGTTGTCCACAAACTTCTTAATCATGGGGCTGCATGTACTTCCCCAGTATTTCCTTTAATGTCTATTGGCTGGGAATGGCAAAAGTGGATTCATTATGGCCTTAGAAAGCCTCAGCACTTTTCCCATGCTCAGTTGTTGTGTTGTTTGAGAGTCGCTCAGTCACGTCCGGCTCTTGACTCTTTTGCAACCCCATGGGCTGTAGCCCACCAGGTTCCTCTGTCCATAGGATTTCCCAGGCAAGAATACTAGAGTAGTGAGGGAGTCAGTTTCCCAGTAAGCTGATAAGAAGTCTGGGATCTCCAAGGAGGAGAAAGGGGTCTGGGGCACTCAAAGAGGAGATAGGGGTCTGGAATTCTCAAGGAAGAGAAAAGGACAAACTTTTTTTTTTTTCCACGTTCCTTAGTCTTAGTCATATAAAACTTTTTTTTCTTTAGGCCAGGAGCTGATGGTTACACCCCAAAACAACTCAGCTTAAACTCTGTACTAAGGATTATATAACAACAATGCATCCTGCTTGAGGACATTTTCTCCTTCCTGATAAACCTTCTAACTAATCCTGTTACCTTAAAATATATATTATGGGAGTGAATCTGGTAAGATCTTTCTATTGTTAGTTCTACTCTTGTCATCTTAAAATATAAATTGTGGGAGTGGGTCTACTAAGATCTTTACTAACTTGAGACATTCTTTTGATCTATTGTAATAACCAATTAAAAAAGTATACAGCTCCTTTGCTAAGGCTAGTGAGGGGGGCACTCTCCATCCCCCTTCTGATGTCTGTGTCAGAAGCTTTCTCTGTCCCTTTTTATACTTTATAAACTCTGCTACATAAAAGCTCCTGAGTGATCAAGCCTGATCCCTGGTCCCAAACTTAAATCTTCTTCGGAAGATAAATCCGACACCGTTCACCGTAACCTATCAGTAGGTTGCCATATCCTTCTCTGGGGGATCGTCCCTATCCAGGGATTGAGCCCACCTCTCCTGCATTGCAGACCAATTCTTTACTGCTGAACCACTGGGGAAGCCCTTGTCCCAGGCTCTTGGGCCTCCAAATTAGGAAATTCTCCCTCAGACTTCACGAATAATCTCGTATGCTGAAGGAAAACCGTGGTATTATTGATAACTGACTGAGCATAACCATAAACATAAGCATAAGCACTACTTTATTATTGAGAAGTAAGACCGACTGAACCTAGTCAGATACTCCTGGTTTATATTCATTTTCATGGTATAATACATATAATAAAAAGTATAAATAAAGCCTCATTTTCAAAAATAACTTGACTGGGGCTAGATAATTTATATAGTTACCCTATTGAGAAGTTAAGTCAAACATCATTCCAAGCTTTTTATTGCACAAGCTAGTCCTTATACTTAGAGGCTCATTGTTGCTGACTCAGAATGTTCTTGATTCTTGATGAATGAAAGGGCTCCAAATAGAGTGAGAATGATCTCATTTCCCATGCCCTGCTCTTGTCTCCAGATGTTGCCCTCCATCACTTAATTTAGAAAATAATGTGTTAATTTTTTTTAGGAAAAGCATTTGAAAGTTAGTCCATGGTGACTTCTTTTTCAATTTGTTTGCACCTACTATATAGGTTGTCAGAATCCTTGTTTTGTGAAAGAAAGTTTCAATGAATATTTTCCCATCTCATTTTTCCCTCTAGATTTTACAGAATTTTCATTTTCTCTCTAGGAAAATAGATTCTGTGTATACAGTGAATGTAACTTATAGACTTTGGGGCTTGTAGGGGAATTTAAAGATCTTCTAGGCCACTGGTTTACCTGGTTAAAAATCAAAGTACCTAGGGCATATTCCACAAATTGGTATTTTTCACAGAGTCGTTTGGTGCTTTTGATGAATAGAAAACTTTGGAAATCTTTGGACTGGTCTTACTTTTCAGGCATTTGAATGGCTTGATTAGCTATAAATAGATAGATAGATATAGATATATTCAATTATGCTTAAATCTGTAACAGAATCAAATAAGCAAAATTTGGGGTTAGGTTTAATCCTGTTTCTTATAGGATTCCATTCCTTTCTGCAATCTTTCTTTGAAACTTTATGTGTATATAATAAATGATGGCTGGAAGTGTTTTATTTTAATTTCTACTCCATCCTCATCTATGGGCTGCAATCTAGATGGCTTAGAGTTAATTTGCTTTTCTTCTCTTATGTGTCACCAAGCTTAAATTGTTTTCTGCCCTTCTAGAAGATTTCTCTCCTTTAATGCTATGGAGGAAGATGACCAACTCATTGAGCCGACAAGAGTTAAGAGTAGTAGGATTAGCTGGGTTTCGGAAATGATATATGGTTGCAGGGTGTAAAATCAACAGAGATTCATATCCTGAAAGACTAGGTAGACTATTGTAGCTGCTGACGCCGTTATATTTTTTTAGTTCACAAGTCTGCAGGAAAAGCATCAAGGTCAGCTATAACTATATTTGAATTCTCTGGTTTTGTTATTAGCAAAACTGATTTACACTGCCTTCCACTCTGTGTGGTATTTTTAAGGGAAACAGAGGTAATTAGATAGCTATGCAGAATTATTTGAGGAGTCAAATGAAGTTAAGTGAATTCAATGACTAATGAAAATGTAACACTGATTATTTTCACCTAATTAACCTCTGAGATGCTTTGATGCTTGGCCAAAATATGAAATTGGTAAAAATATATATGAAGTGAAGTGAAGTTACTCAGTTGTGTCCAACTCTTTGTGACCCCATGGACTGTAGCCTACCAGGCTCCATCCTTGGTATTTTCCAGGCAAGAATACTGGAGTGGGTTGCCATTTCCTTCTCCAGGGGATCTTCTTAACCCAGGGATTGAAATTGGGTCTCCTGCATTGCAGGCAACGTTTTACTGTCTGAGCCGCCAGGGAAGCCCCCACTCCCCGCCCCCCCACCGCCGCCATATATATTTCTTTTTAATCTTCTCTTCATTTCCTCTTTATAACCAAGTATTGGGAGATTGGCTCTTTTTAAAATTATTTGGTATTCACACTAGTTTTCTTTCCTCAGGTGTAAGCAAAAATCTATCTTACTGGTTATTTGATTCAAGGATGACCTGCCCCTCAGTATCAGTTATTGGCATTTGACTTTAGATATGAGTGTTTTATCACTGTATATGAATTTTTCCCTGAGCCTATGGGGTATAGAGAATGAGGGAGCCATCCTGGCATTGGACAACTTTCAGAATTTAGAGTTGCACTGTGCCTAATCGAAGATCAGACTATTTTGTTTATTCATTACTAAAATTTAGACAAATTTATATCCTCCTCAAAGCATAAGTTTCCTCAAGAATTATAACTGAAACAGGGTCATTCTCATTCTAATGAATCAGTATAAACATAACACCCCGAAGGTTAATGGTAATTGCAAAATGGGTAGACCTTTAAATAATTCAAAATGTTCTGAGTCAGATTCTAAAATGTCTGGATGATTATTTGCTAATATGTTTATAGCTTTTTAAATCTTACAACGGCTCTAGAATATAAACTCTTATTTAAGGCTCATCACAGACCATGAAGATGAGTTCTATGATCTTTATTTTATAGATGAATTAACAGAGCTGAAGATGATACCTTAGGTTCCTAAGTCAAGACTTCTGGCTCCCAGTCTATTGATTTCTCCTTTTCACAGATCATTCAATCACCCTGTTATTATGGTATGTATGCCACAATACACAATACATAATATTTCCAACACTGTAGTTGTTTAGGATCGCAAAGAATATATTTGACTGTCAGTGAAGCATAGGTGATATTGAAAACTTCTGGACTAAGAATTAAAAATGTATGCAACAGTATCTGAGTTCTAACTTCTGCTATCTACACGTACTTGAGTAGGTTATGTAAACGCCTCTGAAATTCACTTCTCTTTTATTTGAAAGTGATTCTGAAGATTTCTTTTTTTTTTAATTTTATTTTTACTTTATTTTACTTTACAATACTATATTGGTTTTGCCATATATTGACATGCATCTGCCACGGGTGTATACAAGCTCCCAATCCTGAACCCCCCTCCCACCTCCCATCCCATATCATCTCTCTGGATCATCCCCGTGCACTAGCCCCAGGCATCCTGTATCCTGTATTGAACATAGACTGGAGCTTCGTTTCTTACATGATAGTATACATGTTTCAATGCCATTCTCCCAAATCATCCCACCCTCTCCGTCTCCCTCAGAGTCCAAAAGTCCGTTCTAAACGTCTGTGTCTCTTTTGCTGTCTCGCATACAAGGTCATCATTACCATCTTTCTAAATTTCATATATATGTTTCAGTATACTGTATTGGTGTTTTTCTTTCTGTCTTACTTCACTCTGTATAATCGTCTCCAGTTTCATCCATCTCATTAGAACCGGATTTCTAAAAAATTATGTTTTCAGGTTTCTACTGTGATTTTGTTCTTAAAAAAAAAAACAACAGTTTAGTACTCATGAGTGTGCCATAGGACTACAAGCAGAGTTCAACAGGAAGGTTCTTCTGCCCTTCTAGGCATTGACTGGGGTCATCTTGGCTGCATTTAGTTAGAAGTCAGGTTGGGCTGAGAGATCCAATAAAGTTTCCCTAACACGTTTGGTACTGAGTATTTTTCCATGTGGTCTCTACCTTTGTCTTTGGCTCTTTCTGTGGAATGTGTCATCATTCAGTCGTCTTTCCTAGTCTTTTCATTATGTGCCTAATTTCCAGGGGAGAAGGAAAGGAAGATGTCATTTTCTTAAAGTTTAGCCCTAAAATTGGCACACATCACTTCCTCTGCATTCTATTGGCCAAATCAAGTCTCAAGGCCAGCCTAAATTCAAGGAAGGGAAAATAAATGTCATCTCTTCATGGGAAAGAGTAGGCATACATGAGAAAAGAACATATTAATGATACACTTTAGAAATCACACCACCATCAACCTTACATGGCTATTGTAGCTATTCGTTAAAAGACTGAATGTTACATTTGTTTAAAGCATGGATAGAGATTGGGTACCTGTTACAGGAAGACTGTTCTATGCTGTGATTTTACGGTTGTAGACAAAGCAAGTGTTTTTTCTTCCTTGTGATAGTATAAATGGTGGCTCTCAACCAAATAAATACACAGAAAAGCATTTAATTGTAAACATAACAAGGAAAATTATAAAATGCTAAAGCACAACACATTGACTTAGACTGGTAGGTCAGGAAAAGCCTCTGAGCAAGTGATATTTGTGTTGAGAGCTTTAGTCCAGGTTGGAGTTAGCCATGTGAAAACAAGGAAAAGAACATTTCAGGCAGAGCCCACAGCACGTGGGATGACTAAATGCTCAATGTGGGTGGAGTGTACAGGTCCAAAGAGTGGGACATGCAAATGACCCTGGAGACACAGGCTAGGTAGCATTGTTATTACTGTATGAATGTTCCTCAATTTATTCAGATGTGGAAAGCCAATTCGGTCAAAGATGTATCCATACAGCCACATTATAGCATGGCTGAATGTGACTGAATAAATGAATGCTCAAAGAGTCTCTAGCTTTCTCCTTTCTGTTAAGGATGTTCCCACAGTTACACACAGGTATATGTAGGCAGGAAGAAGAAGAGAAAAAAAATTCAAAGTTAGCAATTTAGGAACTTATTTTATAAAACAAGTTAATTTCTCCTTTCTGAGCATCTATAATTCCTAATGTTATTACTCTTATGACTTCTACATCATTGAGTTTTTGATCTTACCTGTAAATTCATTCTGCACCAGGCCTGCAAACATAAAATTATACAAATTAATACCTTAATTGAGTTGACAAAGTCCAAATGAAAATGACTGCCACTTAAATTTTAATTATGCGAGCAAAACAGAAACCATGTTCTAAATGTAATATTTGTTCTCAGGAAAGCAAAACTCAAAACCAAATAATAAATTCAAAATCAAGCAGTTAGAACAGGCTTTAAATCATCACACATCTTGGATATCTCTGCTTGGTACAGGAAGAATAAGCTTAAAAAGATACATTGCCTCCTGAAAAAGAAAAATAATCTGCTAGATAGCAATTTGCACCAATTCACCACCTATTTACTGCATATTTATTGTGTGCTTAGCCCCATGCAGTGTATTTAAGGAAGATACAAGGAAATGTGTGATGCTCTGAAACTCACAGTGATGCTGAATGCACAAAAGCAGTCTCATCAGGAAGTCAAAATGGCAGAATAATGTAGCATGAAAAATATCACATCCAGTTATATTGACAAAAAGTCCCTGAACTTTAGAGGCTAGTCCCCATGTGTAAAAACAAATAAGATCGACTAGATCCATTGAGGTCTGAATAAATAGCCACTACATCCAGGCACTGTGATACCTTTATTGTCTTCCCAGCATTCATTCTCCTTATCTTCTTTCCACCTGTGGTTATGGGTATATAACCCAGAAAAAAACAGCCTGTGTCTTAGGCCTTTCGATTCAGTGATTGAGTGAGCTGGGACATATGCTTGGAGTGAATCTCAGCTCTCACCCTGGGGTGCACGGATGTATACTCAATCTCATAATCCAAAAATTGCTGATGATTACTAGGGAGACAAAGAAAGATATCTGCTTGAGTTGTTGTTGTGCAGCCACTAAGTCATGCCTGACTCTGAAACCTCATGGACTGTAATACGCCAGGCTCCTCTGTCCTCCAGTATCACCCAGCGTCTGCTCAGATTCATGTCCATTGAGTCAGTGGTGCTATCTAACTGTTTCATCCCCTGCTGCCCCCTTCTCTTTTTGCATTAAGGTCTTTTCCAGTGAGTCAGCTCTTCACATTAAGTGGCCAAATTATTCGAGGTTCAGCTTCAGCATCCCCTTAAGGTTATCTGCTTGAGAATGTACTCTCGACTGAGCGAATGTTGACCTAAGATTTGAGAGGTAGAAAAAGAATTGCCTGAAACATTTTCATTGTTTTATTTTGAAAATTTTATTTATCCTTAGTCATCTAACAGATAAGAAGGCTGCCACCTCCTGAATGATTCAAGTTGCTCAGTCAATTCTGTGCTGTGCTTAGTTCCTCAGCTGTATCTGACTTTTTGTGACCCCATGGACTATAGCCCGGCAAGCTCTGCTGTCCATGGGGATTCTCCAGGCAAGAATACTGAAGTGGATTGGCATGGCCTCCTGCAGTGGATCTTCCTAACCCAGGGATCTAACCGAGGTCTCCCACATTGCAGGCAGATTCTTTACCATCTGAACCACCAGGGAAGCCTGAGAATACTGGAGTGGGTAGCCTATCTCTTCTTCAGGGGACCTTCCCAACCCAGTAATTGAACCTGGGTCTCCTGCACTGCAGGCGAATTCTTTACCAGCTGAGCTACCAGATAAACCCTGTTCAGTCAATGCTGCTGTTGTTGTTCCATCGCCTAGTGATGTCCAAGTCTTTGAGACACTCTTTGTTCAGTCAATACCTACTTTCAATTATACTGGTGAGGGCAATGGTCAAATAACCCTAAAAATTCCTCTCATGCTGAGAATTCATGACACTAATTGCTTACAAGACTGACTTCTGGCATCAGACCTGACCAGTACCTCCAATTTGAAACTAATGAACATTTGGTGAGTGGAGTAAGTTAATCGTATTAGCTGGAGTGGAAAGAAGAAAGAAAAGATAGAAGGAAGGAATGAAAGGATGGGGAAGAAAAGAAAGAAAAGCATGCTTAATTCCTAACTACATAATAAAGAATATCATGGATATTACCCCTCAGTATACTTACATAGACCTAAACATCTACTCTGTAATCATAAGCAACACATCAGTTCAGTTCAGTTCAGTTCAGTTCAGTCGCTCAGTCATGTCTGACTCTTTGCAACCCCACGAATCGCAGCACGCCAGGCCTCCCTGTCCATCACCATCTCCTGGAGTTCACTCAGACTCACATCCATCAAGTCCGTGATGCCATCCAGCCATCTCATCCTCAGTCGTCCCCTTCTCCTCCTGCCCCCAATCCCTCCCAGCATCAAAGTCTTTATCAATGAGTCAACTCTTCTCATGAGGTAGCCAAAGTACTGGAGTTTCAGCATTAGCATCATTCCTTCCAAGGAAATCCCAGGGTTGATCTCCTTCAGAATGGACTGGTTGGATCTCCTTGCAGTCCAAGGGACTCTCAAGAGTCTTCTCCAACACTACAGTTCCAAAGCATCAATTCTTCGGTGCTCAGCCTTCTTCACAGTCCAACTCTCACATTCATACATGACCACAGGAAAAACCATAGTCTTGACTAGACGGACCTTAGTCGGCAACGTAATGTCTCTGCTTTTGAATATACTATCTAGGTTATGGGTTGTTTAAACAGGGTAGAATTACCTGTTTGTTAAACAACAATTACCCTGCTGTTAAAAAGGAGTGTAATTTTAACTGTATTGTATTAGTGTTTAAAGGGAGATTTCATGTGATGTTCAACAGTGTATTGGTTGAACCTAGCACAGTACTGGGGTTTCTGGTTAAAGACATTTCAAGTTTTTTTACAAATATGTCAGCAATGAGCGAGGGCTTGCTGTCAGTACTTTGTATTGGTTTTAATGAGAGATCACAAGGGTTTGGAAGCAAAACAAGAGAAACATGGTGAATCTAATACATACATACATATGTGACTGTATGTATGTATATATTTGCCTGTGCAACAAGAGATAAAATGCTGGAACTAAGATTACAGAAGTAAGTTTGGCTATTTCTAGGGAGAAAACTGGAAAATGTTAAGCTTCTGTTCTGTTTGGCATTCAACAATGCCCAGGAGTAATAGCTTTGTTGCTCTTGACATTTTCTATATTCTTTCTTAATTGGTTATTTTTTCACACCTTCCATGGAAGGCAAGATCATATTATTAGCAGTTATTCACAATATACCAATGAGATGATCTGTCCAAATAAGGAGAGGCCCACGCAGCCCAGAAGATATGCAACATTACTCAGAAGAGTGTCACATTGCAGTACATTTTAAAAATAACTTTTTAAAACAATTCAAGTGATACATGTATTGCTTGCAATGATAATATTGATATTTTTTCTTGATGTAACACTTCATAGTTTCCAAAACACTATAGATGCTACTAATTGTTACCATAAGGAAATACCTCTATTGATGATCTCTGTGGATACAGGCATATGTTCTCTCCCAGTCAGGAACTGGGGGAATATAGATTTGTTCTAGACAAATAAGAGTGATCACCTGTGTCCCCCTACTCAGAACCAAAGAAAATATGGAGACAAAGGACTGTAATAGCATGTTTAATTCACTGAGGATTCCTACTTCACAAAGGTAAGCTATTAAGAGCCTCAGCTCCCTGTCAGTCCCACTGACAAGCTAAGTTTTAGTGGCTACAAAAATATGCCTTCAGGGCAAATGGTAAAGTTACTTTCTAAGAGTCAGATCACCAAGTATAAGCTCAGAATGGGAAGATCAATTAGAAGAAAATATCCCTGTGGCTAAGAGACATGGAACATATCCAAGTCCAATTAATATAACCAGGCTATATATTCAAGCAGAATACTACTAAAGCAAGTGGTGATCTAATCAATACCATTTAAGCCTTCCCTAAATCTATTCAAATTTTTTATTGATTACATTTTTTAAGTGCTAAGCATCACAATGTTAGGAACTAGTGATGCAAAGGGATTTATAATACATTAAGAGAGACATGTATATAAAGATATACATGTATATAAAGTGAAAGTGAAGTCGCTCAGTCGTGTCCAACTCTTTGCGACCCCATGGGCTGTAGCCTACCAGGCTCCTCTGTCCATGAGATTTCCCAGACAATAGTCCTGGAATGGATTGCCATTTCCTTCTCCAGGGGATCTTCCCAACCCAGGGATCGAACCCGGGTCTCCTGCATTGTAGACAGACGCTTTACCGTCTGAGCCATATGTATAATGACAGTGCCATGTAAGTGTGTTATAATAGAGACATTTGTAAAGTGTGTTGAACTAAGCAAAGGCAGCTAACACTTTTCAGAACCAAAGGTAGTTAAGAAAGAGCTTATGGAGAAGTTCGTTTGAGCTAGCTCTTTAAGACTGAGTATTGCAGAGGTCACCATAATGGTAATGGTATTGAAAATGTCTTATAATGCAGACATTTTTTAACATAATAAAAATAATACAGTTTCAGTAGATTTGAAGAGAGAGGATTGTTAATATCTTATATACCTCTGTGTACCAAAGAAATCCTTTTGTGGAGAGTCTTTTAAATGTATCATTTATTTTATAGAGTTTTTTGTGATAAAATTACTTTTCTAAGGATTTTAGAAAAACCACTAATGTCTCCCACTCCACTGGGTATTAGAGCTGGAGAGGAGCTGAGAGACCTGCTGCTCAGAGACCTGCCTGGCACAGTGAGGATGGCAAAGCAGGAGCCCAGCCGAGACTGTGAGCTTCTCTCTCTTACTAGAGAGAGAAGATGGTCTTGGGGACAAACTACCATCGAGATACATGGAGAGAAAGATGAACAGGTAGAGGGTGGCTGGGTAGAGAGATGGATAGGTGATTGACAGACGGGTACCAAAGAAGATAACTGTAAGCAAGGGTTACTGCTCAAAGAGTTGATACTGTAGTCCAAGTAGACAGCAGGCCTCAGAGGTGCTGATTAGGTAGGAAAAGTACACACTCAGAAGCGACCATAGGAAAGTGAGTTTTGATTTAGGTCTGAAGAATGGTTGGGTGCACTGAAACTTGTGGCACAAAAGTAAGTTTAAAGAAAAACAAAAAGAAGGTTGCCATGGCAAAACTTTAGTCTTAGTTTGAACATAAAGGTGCTATTTTTGCACAATGTTAATGAATGTAGCAGGTGTCCTAGAAGTACCATTGATTAGGGAACATTCAAAGTTTGGAAAGTGGCAAGGGATATAAATGGTTCTGTGCTGGGAGCTGTATATAACACTGTTGAATTTCATAATAGGATCCCTTTGATGTACTGAGGTATGTAACACATTAACATTCCTTCCCCCACCAAATCTATTACACTTGAAGAACATGACAGTCTTTAAAAATCTGAGATTGACAGATTAATATAAAAAAAAGCAATTAGTCCCTTTACAGGTGGGAAAAATAGGGAAAAAGGAGTGTTTAAGAAAGAAGAGAATGTGCACAAAAGATTATGGAATGTTTTGGAGACACTAAATTCAACTGAGAGTGCAATTTTAGGGAAGAAATATTGCTTAGTACTTTGGGATGGTGGGAGAAAACCTATGAGGCAAAGATAGTAGTAAGATTAGAAGGTTATAAAGATTATAAAAAGAGGGCTAATATGAGCAAATGGTGCAGATAAAAAACTCACTTCAGCATCTTCAATGGAAGGTTGGTTAAGGAGGAGAGATGGTTGAAAGAAAGCTATTATAAGGAAGCAAATATTTATATAGATTTTAAGAACCATTTCAGATTAAGGGAATGGGCAAGAGATGTGGAGGCGCTCAGAGAGCACTGTCTGTTGCCCACAAGAAGGAGAAGGAGAAAGAAATAATTACACAGGATCCTGATGAGAGATGGTGTCATAGGAGGAATGGCTCATGGTAGGAGTGGTGGTGGTGGTGAGGTTTAGCACCAAAGCAGGGAGTTTACAGGCAGAACATCCCCCACCCTTTCTCTCCTCCCATATTCTAGTCTCCTGCTGGTGCCTCCCACTGGTGATTTAATTTTTTTTTTAATTTTTATTTTTACTTTATTTTACTTTACAGTACTCTATTGGTTTTGGCATACATTG
>SJYX01008750.1:0-15248 GCA_006410675.1 Oreotragus oreotragus | reverse complement strand
ATGTACACACATAAAGGCACACGTGAAGGGAGGTAGCCAAAGGTCTTCTCTACCTACAATTCTGTTTCTTGATGAGGATGGAAAGAAGCTTGACTCATCTTTAATGAGGAAGAGCTCTTGCCGATGTCTGCTGAACTGAACAGTGAAATAATCCGGAGTAGGATGCTTCACGTCCCTTGGGAGCTTCAGAGGCTCAAGCATACAACTAAAAGGCCTTCTGTCAGCTGAGGGAATATCACTCTCCTTAACAGGCATTTTGATTCCCAACACTTCGGCATAAGTAACTAACACCTCCCAAGGGGCATGGATCTTGACAAAGTAAGTCCTTCCATCTTCGGAGTTCTGTATAAAATGGAGGCAAAATAGTGGAAAGATTACTAAATTGATTAAAGAAAGAAAATTTTTACAAAACCTCAAATTAAAGATGTCACAGCATTTTCAATTTTTTGAAAAAATTTCAGCAAAATTTCTAGAAAAGTAATGCTTAAAACAGTGGTACATACCTTCTTCTTGTTTAGTTGCTCAGTTGTATCTGGCCCTTTGTAACACCATGGACTGTAGCCCACCAGGCTCATCAGTTCATGAGATTTCCCAGGCAAGAATACTGGAGTGGATTGCCATTTCTTTCTCATATATATATATATATATATATATATATATATATATATATATATACATATGTATAATATGTGGGTTTTCCTGGTGGGTCAGTGGTAAAGAATCTGCCTGCAATGCAGGAGGGGCACAGGTTCAATCCATGGGTTGGAAAGATCCCCTGGAGAAGGAAATGGCAACCCATTCCAGTATTCTTGCCTGGGAAATCCCGTGGATGGAGGAGCCTGGTGGGCTACAGTTCACTGGGTTGCAAAAGAGTCAGATACCACTTGGCAGCTAAAAATAANATACGTGTATATATATATATATACATATGTATAATATGTGGGTTTTCCTGGTGGGTCAGTGGTAAAGAATCTGCCTGCAATGCAGGAGGGGCACAGGTTCAATCCATGGGTTGGAAAGATCCCCTGGAGAAGGAAATGGCAACCCATTCCAGTATTCTTGCCTGGGAAATCCCGTGGATGGAGGAGCCTGGTGGGCTACAGTTCACTGGGTTGCAAAAGAGTCAGATACCACTTGGCAGCTAAAAATAACAACACACACACACATATATACACACACATGTATATACACACACATTATTCATGTGTGTGAGAAATAAAGAGACATAGAAAAACAAAGTGAGAGTTTTTAAAAAAATATATTTCAGGGTCAAGTACACTAGCCTGATATCCATAGAAACACATGCGGTTCTGGACAATCTCTTACGTTTTTAACAACTAGCTATTAGCTCAGAACTGTGCTTAGGACATATGAGAAATACACACAAAATATAAGATGTACTTGCTCTTCTTACCCAGTTTCAATGTATTGTCTATACCTAGAAGAAGAACTTAGGTAACAACAGTTCATTACAAGGGAGAATAGTTAAGTTACAGATAGAATACGTGGTATAATTCATATTTATTAGAGTTTAGTAAGAAAAAACTCAGCAATAAATACGAAGTAGAGAATATTAATTTAGAACTAGAGTATTAGAATTTCATGGACAGGGTTGGATCTGAAATAGGTCTTTAAAAGCAATTTGGAAAGAAATTCAAAACAACAAGTAAATGGTAGGTTAGGGGGAAAAAATATCATGCTAATGAACAGAAAAAAAGTCTAGGCCTTAACTAAAAGTCTGTGTTGCAAGATAGCCAGGTTAACTAGTCAAGGTGTTAGATTATGGCCGCCTTCAAAATGAGACAGATATGAAACAAAAATCATGTCTTTACTTTCTCTGGATCCTGACAAGAACTATGCATGCCTATTTTAAAGCATTCCACTCATCACTCATCATCTCAATTTCAGAGCACTGACCTAGTTATTTACCTGGAATATCACAGGCCCTATCAACCCCAGTGTAAACGTCTGTAGGCAGAAAAACTTATTTTGCTCTCAAACACAACAGTCTAGTCAGTCAAAGGTCAGAGAACAAGGAAACAAAACTTAAAAAAACCAAGACTCTGGTATAGACTAATAACTACATTTACCATTTTATCTTCAATTTCCAACTCAAGACCAGTTTTTCTGAGATTTTGTTCAAATTGTCTTCTTCTCTCCTATGGAAAAACAAATCAGTAGAATTCTGTAAAATACTTTTATTTGCCCAGTGATAAACAGACTTGTTACACAATGACTAGGCCTTCAGATGTTCCCTGGTTGTATATAAAAGCATTCTATGTATTACCCCCATCTGAGTGCCATGAATGGCTTTTCACCTGTATTATAATTCACACTATAACTATAAAAATTAATATATCTAGGAATAATCTCCAGGAAATATGCAGGACTGCTCTCTGAAAAAAATAATACAGAAAACTTTACTAAATTAACATAAAGCATTTTGATAAACAGAGATATATTACATTTCTAGTTGGGAAGGCTCAGTCCTACAAAGATATCAGACACTTTAAACAAATGACATATTTAATGCAATTTTCAGGCAAAATATCATCATGACTTTTTAATCATGAAGAATAGTTTCACTCAGAAAAAGTAAAATTAAATTCAATTAAGTGCAAATAATCATTACTTGTGAGCTTTAAAACATTAATTAACTGTTCAAAATGCTTTTGGCTTTAACTCTAAGTGTGAAAAATTATAACTGTGATTTGAGTATAATTCAAGTATGAGTTAACCATTATCAAGTGTAAAAAATTGCAATTGTGACTTAAATGTAAAAAATTATGACATAACTATGAAAAATAGTAAATGAAATTTTAAAAGGTTTTACTAAGATATCACAGAACATATCTTCAAATGGATATGTCCACCTTGAGAGATCTTCAAACTTTACAAGGAATATAATTTTAATGGGCTCTTTTTCTCCAACATCCAACATTTACAACATGTGAGAATATGTTTATGAACAATTCTCCCCTATCTGATATTTTTCACAATTGCCCTTCTCCTATATGACCAAAAGAAAAAGCAGGCTGCAATCCTCCAGGAAAGCAAAAACAAAACAAAAAAAAAAAAAAAAAAACAAGGGGCAAGAAGGACATTCAAAGTACATTATCAGTATTAAAAAAGTGAATAAGTTTAGTTCAGTCACCCAGTCATGTCCAACTCTTTGCGACCCCATGAACTGCAGCATGTCAGGCTTCCCTGTCCATAACTAACTGCTGGAGCTTACTCAAACTCATGTCAGTGGAATCAGTGATACCATCCAACCATCTGATCCTGCTTTCCATCTTTCCCAGCACCAGGGTCTTTTCCAATGTGTCAGTTCTTTCCATCAGGTGGCCAAAGTATTGGAGTTTCAGCTTTAGCATTAGTCCTTCCAATGAATATTCAAGACTGATTTCCTTTAAGATTGACTGATTTGATCTCCTTGCAGTCCAAGGGACTCTCAAGAGTCTCCTCCAACACCAACAGTTCAATAGCATTAATTCTTTGGCACTCAGCTTTCTTTATAGTCCAACTCTCACACATCCATCCATGACTACTGGAAAAACCATAGCTTTGACTAGACGGACCTTTGTCGGCAAAGTAATGCCTCTCCTTTTTAATATGCTGTCTATGTTGGTCATAGCTTTTCTTCCAAAAAAAGTGAATATCTCCTCTCATTACAGTAACAAATACTTTCGTGAGACATGTGGACACCAGTGCTCTGACTTCAGTAAAATTGAAAGCTGAGCTAAGTATTGTTAGGTGATAGACCATTAAATATTACCTTTAAGACAAATCACTTTGCAATTTGCTGCTGTTAATTCAGGAGTTCACCCAAAAAGATTAACTGCTAAAACAGTACCATTTCTATTCCAATCTACTTATTTATCTGAACAAGCCTAATTTATACTAACATAAAAAAAGAATATACTTGAAGCTGACTAGACGGACCTCATCTCATTCTAGGAATAATTCTCATTCATCTACGAATAAAGAAAATTTGGCTGGGCTTCCCTGGTGGCTCAGTGCTGAGGAGTTGCCCACCAGGGCAGATGACATGCGTTCAGCACCTGGTCCCAGAGGATCCCGTGTGCCACGGAGCAACTAAGCTTGTGTGCCACAACTACCGAGCCTGTGCCCTAGAGTCCGGGAGTAGCAACTACTGAAGACCACGTGCTGCAGCTACTGGAGTCCATGCACCCTGGAGCTCACGCTCCTCCACAAGAGAGGCCACCGCAACGAGAAGCCTGAAAACCACACGAGTGAGTGGCTGCTGATAGCCACAGCTAGAGCAAAGTCTGTGCAGCAGCAGTGAAGACCAAGCACAGTCACATATGAATGAATCAACAAAATTATTAAAAGAAAAAGAAGATACTGTTTAAAGCCCCCGCATTCATTTCGTTAACTGATGTATTTAGGATGAGTTTACTTTTGATGTTTGACAATTACTTGTCAAATATTGTAGTATTTCAAGTTTTACCAATTATGCACTTGTGTAACTGTATTAAAAAAAAAAAAAACCTCAAAATAACAAAAGAAAAAGCTTAAGGCTTAGACTGTTCTGATGAAGACATAAAAACCCTTCAATATACATACACATTTGTTGTAGCAAACTTGACTGAACAAACTAGAGAAGCCTCCTAAATATAAAACATTTAAATTAGGAAAATATTACACAGAAAAAAGTGGAAGGAAAATTTTAGGTGGAGAAAAGCAAATTATGTAAAATTTGAAATGTTAAATAAGAGTTTCTTCATATAATTCTTTTTTTTTAAATAAATGATGATGGGTGCCAAATTGCCATGACATTTACCTTCTAGGGATATAAGCTAAAAAGTGATTTAACTGGACCATTTACAATACACTATAAATTCTGTCCTTTGTAACTACTGAATATATGATAAATAACTAGATGAAGAAGACTTGTAGATGAATCAGGCTTTGGGGAGAAGTCCAGGAGTTCGTTTTAGACCTGCTGAGTCTGAGATTCTGTCAGACTTTCGAGTAGAGATACAGAACAGCCATATAGGAAAGATGTACAAAGTGGAAAAGTAAACAAAATTAGCATAAACATGGTCTTAAATTTTAAAACTGTGAGACTGGATGTATCATCAAAGAAATTAAGGTAGATTGAGACAAGAAGAGGATCAAGGACAGAGCCTAAGGCACTAGGCTCACCAGGGATGAGGGAGAAAAGATTGAAAAGGGGTGGCTAGTGAGATAGAAGAAAGCTGAAAGAATGTGGAGACTCGGAGCCGCGTTAAGAACGTGCAGCATAGAGAAAGGAATGCTAAGTGGTGGCAGATGCTGCTAACAGGTCAAGCAAAAAGAGGGCTGAGACTTGAACCCTAGATTCATTTATATAAAGATGAGCAGAGTGGGTGAGGTTAAGGCCTGATAAGAATGGGTTTAAGACAAAACTGAGCCAAAAGAAAACAGAAATTGACAGTAGCTGGCAGGGAAACTGAGATCAAGAGAAGGTTTTTATTCTTGCTTTTTTAATTTTTATTTTTTAAATAAGGAAAAATCAACAGCACATTCACTTGTTGAAAGAAATGATTCAGTAAAGAACAACACAAAATGCAGTTTAAGGGAAAAAGATTCATAAAAGCAACATCCCTAAGTAGGCATACTATAACAGGCTTAAAACTGCTATTCTTAGAGAGGCCTGGCTGCAAGGTTGGTTCTGGCACTTGGAAACTGGTTTGGGGGAGTGTTCCCACCACTCTCAGAACTACTAAGAGTGGCTGACTTCACTTCACCTGTTTTGTACAAACTATGTCATTTATACTGAACACCTGCTTCCCTTCAGGCAATGAAATATCGATATGAGCTCAGCAGAAGGTGACAAGTAAAATCCTACAATGCTGCATCATTAATGAGCTTCCCTAGCAGTCAACACCTCCAGTGCAATGTCACACATTGTTACTGGAAAAATCAAGTGTGTCCCACGACTCCCCTCCACCTGGCGAGAACTCTTGAAAGCTTGTATCTGGTTTTCTGTGGATTTTGTCCCATGCATTCTTTTCCTTTTGCTGATTTTGCTTTACTTATTTAATTGCAATATATCATAGCCATCGAGTATGGCTGCATGCTATGTCCTGTGAGGTCTTTTAATGAATCAGCAAACCTGGGGTAGTCTTTCTGATCCCTAAAAACGGGTTCAGGACACAAGCAGAGTTCTTGGCTTTAGACAGAAGGACAGACAGCTCATCTGTGGTAACAGAAAGAAAGGTAGATTACACAGATGAAGATACTGGTAGAGGGACAGATATGGTAATGAAAATTAATAATTTCTCTTCTACTTGCTTCAGTTTTCTCAGTGACTTAGAAAAGTGGTCAGCCAAGCTTGAAAATAAGGAGGATACATCCAAGATAAGAGAGAGAAAAGGTTATAAAACAGTCATCCAGCAGATTGGGAAACTGAATAATTTAAAGAAGTAAAGTGTGACTGCCAGATAGCATTAAGGACCTAGTTGAGGTCCATTGGCACAAATCCGAGATAAAGTCAGTAAGTGAGTTATATGTCTTTCTTTCTGCATGGTTCTGGCATATAGTAGGTAGACAGCTGGGTTTAATGAAGTTGTTTTGCAAAGTTAAGTATGACTGAGAGAGGGTCAAGGGGTTTGATGGCATATGCCATAAGGTGTAATTTGATATGAGGTTTAAACTGAACAAGCATAAAAAAGATCATAAAGATAAGGAGCAGCAGTAAGAAGATTAACATAATTATATTTAATCTGGTCCTGGTGAGTTGAAGGAAGAAGGGTATAGGTCAGACAGCTGGATACTTGGAATGAGATTGTAAAGAGTTGTAGTTATTAGTAATGGCAAGTTCTACGGGAATGAAGGGCTGAGTTAGAGACTAAGATAACTGGAAAAGGGAGTTCAAGGAAGAGAGAGGCCAGGATGCCAAAATAATCTACATATGAGCTGAGATTATAAGTAATTAAAAAAGGAGCTTAGGTGTAGAGTAATAGTGAACCAGGAGCTAAAATTGTTGAGAAACTTTTTGTTAACAAAATCTTCCCTGTTGGAAGGTCAGGGGCAGAATAAGGGTAGCAGCAATGCTAGGTAGTGATAACTCTGATGAGATTTAAAGCTCAGGAGTTTTAGGGCTAAGCAAGGGAGGACAGGACTGGAATCAACAGCAAGATACAAGGAGAGCAGGCATTCATCCATCTCCGGAAAAACAGTCTGCAGGGGAAAAACTGCCGCCACTTAAGAGGGCTGTTGGGGAAGGCATCAAATGCCCAAGAGAAGCTAGGCTTCAAGAGACACTCAGACAAGAGCTGAAAGTGGTGATAGTGAATGAATTTTAGTGCCCTAGTGGGAGAGTTTCCAGGCAGAGAGTAGAAGAAAAGGACAGGGAGGGATATGTACAGGGACTTACAGAATATCTCTAGTTTTTTACTTTATGGGACATTTATTTCCTATGTTACGCATGTTAGTAAACGTGTGTTTATATGCTTGCCCATTGCTGTTAGTCGGTCACTAAGTCATATCCAACTCTTTGAGGCCCCATGGACTGCTGCTGCTGCTGCTGCTGCTGCTGCTAAGTCGCCTCAGTCGTGTCTGACTCTGTGCGACCCCATAGACGGCAGCGCACCAGGATCCCCAGTCCCTGGGATTCTCCAGGCAAGAACACTGGAGTGGGTTGCCATTTCCTTCTCCAATGCATGGAAGTGAAAAGTGAAAGAAGTTACTCAGTCGTGTCCGACTCTTAGTGACCTCATGGACTGCAGGCTACCAGGCTCCTCCTCCCATGGGATTTTCCAGGCAAGAGTACTGGAGTGGGTGCCATTGCCTTCTCTGCCCATGGACTGCAGGACACCTCAAATATTTAATGGCTCAATCAGCAAAGAATCTGCCACAAAGCAGGTGACCCAGGTTCAATCCCTGGGTCAGGAAGATCCTCTGGAGAAGGAAATGGCAACCCACTCCAGCATTCTTGGAAAATCTCATGGACAGAAAAGCCTGGTGGGCTACATGGAGTCACAAAAGAGTTGGACACAATTTAGGGAATAAACCAACCAACCAATATTTATTAAGCATCCATTATCCTTCAACTACTCCTCTAGGCATTTGCGCATACAGTAACAAACAAGACTAAGTCTTTGGTTTTGTGAACTTACTTTATGGTGTTGGAGACAGTAAACAAGTGAAAAAAAATACAAATAATGTAAGTTTAGAAAGTGATAATGTAAGTTCAGAAAGAACACAATGTCAAGGCTATTTCAGATAGAATGGATTAATGAAAGCTGAAATGAAATTGAATACAAAAGATAAATATTATATTCATACATACACCTCAAATTCTGGTGGTCACATTTAAGAACAAAGGTGAGCTACAAAAAAGAAGCCACTGTCCAAAATGTTAAAAAAAAAAATTGAAATTACATATGCATTTTTGGGGTTGCATATTTTGTAGTCTTTCCACTCAGTTTCTGCTTCCAGAAATACTCTGGGGCTGTTAACTCTTACAAAATAATTTCAGTGGAAACATCCCTGTCAAATTACGGAATGTGATTCTTTTTATTATTCCCTTGTCTCTCTCTCTCGTAAGTACTTACCGCCTTCAATTCTGCTTCTTTCTTTATGTCATCAACATAGGAAAGCACAAAATCAATTTTCCTAATCCCATCTCTGAAGAAGATAGAATCTTTGCTTTGTTCATCTTTTTTAAACTGCAGGAGACATGAATGGCACAGCTTTAAATTACAGTTTGATTTTCAGATGGCAAAAAAATGAAAGAAATTAAATTAAAATTTGGTCACCATCTAATTTCATTTTCTGAAAATGACAGATGAAGACAGAGCTTTCATCAATGGAAGATCATGCTTATTTTAGAAAGTCACATTCATAAAGAAGTTGCATATTAAACAATGAAGAGTCAAGATGAAACTAAGCATATTGACTACAAGCATAGATAATAAAAATGCTACAATTATACCAAAATACAAAATGAATACATGTATACATTGATCCCAAAAGCATATTCAGAGAGACTTGTTACTTCATTAAGCAAAATACCAATTAGTCCAACAAATAATTCATGGTCACATACTACTTTAGGGGTATAATTAATTATAGACTAATTCATGAATTAGTACAAGAACACTGCAAGAACAAAAACATAATTAATGCTCATGCTATGTTTTCATAAAATTGCTACTTTTTAATTAACATTTTGAAGGGTTAAAATAAAATCAAGATGCAGCTAAAAATTAGAAAGCAAGTTAGCTTGCTAGCTGGCTTCAATTCAAATAAACTCGCATAAAATCTCCTTTTCAATATCAATTACTTAAGTGAGCCAAAATCAATCCATTGTTTAAATCTGTGTTATCAATTCTCTCAGTAAAACGGTCAAACTTGCAAATTTACTCTTCACATGTATAGCTCATTAATTCCTCCCCTTTCAAAACTACAAAAACATCAGAGCTTCAAAAAGAAGAGATTTTAAGTTTGACTGCTTTGGTCCTCTTGGGAGTTTACATGTAATAAGTGAGGTGAGGTGAGGTGAAGTGAAGTCGCTCAGTCGTGTCCGACTCTTTGCGACCCCGTGGACTGTAATGTACTAGGCTTGTCTGTCCATGGGATTCTCCAGGCAAGAATACTGGAGTGGATTGCCATTTCCTTCTCCAGGGATCTTCCCAACCCAGGGCTCGAACCTGGGTCTCCCGCATCAGAGGCAGATGCTTTAACCTCTGAGCCACCAGGGAAGCCCACATGTAACCTATTACATGTAATATGTAATAGTTAATATTTGCAACAGTCCACATATAATACCTAGAATGATGTAAATAGATGATAGAGTGCATATCAATGATCTCTCTAACCCTGTGATGCAAATTCATAATACAGACAACTTTCCAACTGCTTGAGCTAACTAGTGAATGGAGAACTGGGTTTTTAATTTTCATAACTGGTATTTATTTCAGTGTATGAGTTTCTTTTATGGTATTCTATACTGAACTGATGTTGTTTTTCATTCAAGTCAGGCCAGGCAAATCACCCATAAAAAGGACTGGATGTAGATCAGTCAAGTAAGAATAAGAAAAAATCTCGTTTGATCTGTGGTTTATGAACAGAATAACTGTATTTTAGTTATATGAATGCATAACTGGTATGTCTCAGAAAGAACTAGCTCCCAATGCACAGGAGGAAATGAGTGAAAAAAGAATGAAGAAACAAAAAAAATACTCAAGGAGTGTAGAGATTACATATCAAGATTTGGTCATTTAAATGTTATGTCTGAGTTTTTTGCACCCCAAAGGATACATAGTCATCTCTCTTCTCATAAAGGAAAGTAAAAAAAAAATGAAAAATTCAAACTGTTACCATGTTATAGATCTTGATTATAAATCACTAAAAAAAGTGAACAAAATGAAAAATTATTTGAGCTCTTGTAAATTGTCACAGGATTAGCATATTTTATGAAATTACCAAACCAGGGAGGGGAAAATAATACTAATTAGATGAAATACAATGAAAGCAAAAAATCAGAGAGAAAAATAATCTCTTTGTTCTAAGTCTGGGTCAGTCATATTTTGTCTGGTAGAGTTTTTTTTTTTTTTTAATGACATATATTGGTAAGAATATTGTTTGAACAGCTAAATTTAGGTCCACAAAGAGAAATTCTGGTAACAGAAGATGTGCATATAGAAATCAACAAAAATCACACTCAGAGTTTTTCCATTAGGGAACAGAGTAGCTAGACTATTTAATCCAATTATTTCCTGAATGTTCAGTTGAAATGTGCTGTGCTTAGTTGCTCAGTCATGTCCAGCTCTTTGCAACCCCAGGACTGTAGTCTGCCAGGCTCCTCTGTCCATGAGCATATGTAATTCCCTTCTCTCAAAAACCAAAGGCTACCTAGAAAAACCCACATTTCTATCATTATGTCATTCCCTAACTACAAACTGTAAAAAAATTTTAAAACACAGAGAAATCACCGGTAGCCCTGTCAACATTATGAGGAGAATCCCATGGACGGAGGAGCCTGGTGGGCTGCAGTCCATGGGGTCGTGAAGAGTTGGACACGACTGAGCGGCTTCCCTTTCACTTTTCTCTTTCATGCATTGGAGAAGGAAGTGGCAGCCCACTCCAGTATTCTTGCCTGGAGAGTCCCAGGGATGGGGGAGCCTGGTGGGCTGCTGTCTATGGGGTCACACAGAGTCGGACACGACTGAAGTGACTTAGCAGCAGCAGCAGCAGACATCCTTAGCACTGTTCACAGAAACTGGCTGAAGTCAACTGGGGTAGAAAAACATGATAATTTTGTTACACGTAACTGAAAACTATAAAAACATCTCATTCTTTTGTTTTGCAGAAAACATGACATTAAGATCATTTCTTTTTTGCAGTGTGTGTGTCTATCTTTTTATTTACATTTGATTGTATTTGTATTTGTTCTTGGAAATGCCTGTTTATAGTGAGGCAAACATCTGTGTGGCTATTGAATGAGGTGGTTATTCTGAGGTTCATAAACTTGGATTCTTCATGGGAATTCACACACTTCTGAAACTGTATGTAAATTCAAAGTGTGTAAGTGCAAGTGCATGTATTTGTGTTTGCAGTTACATTTTTTTTTTTTTTAAGGAAGAGGTTCCAAAGCTTAAATCAGACCCCCAAAAGATTACGAATCACCATTCTAAAATCTCAGTTGCCCGGGGAATAGGAACCAATGACAAAGTCCCTCAAATTAATGACATTCATTACAACAAAAATGACTCAGGCTAGCAATGTAGCCATCCAAAGCACAGGCAGTTATCATTCCGCACTGGTTACCAGAAGACGCCGCCTCAGGAACAAATTGTATCGCCTGGTAGACTGTGAAGCAATCAATAGAATGTTAGCAAATCCTGCCCAGAATTAAAGATTCCCCCAAAACAGACATGCAAACAAACAAACCCCAGTATGATCGCTCATGTGAATATGCATGTGTATGTGTGATACTTAGGATTTGGAAGGTGGGAGAAGACAGTAAGAAGAAAAGAAGAACAAAAATAGGAAGAAGACAATTAAGAATAAATGAAAGAAAAACAGGGGACTTTGATGTAAATTTCCCTAAGTCCTTTTACAGTAACTTTAAATAATACACATCTGTGGACCTGGATTAAGAAAGAAACAACCAAAAAAATAATGAAGGAAAACATGAGAATGGAAATGTCAAGTAAAATAGATGTAGTAGAAATTCTGTTATGTATGCCTATATACATCAGGCAAAGAAAGCAAAATTATTACAGTTATTCTGGGACCATGTATGGTATGAAAAGCTCACCCAATAGTGTAAAATATTTCATTACTGAAATTACCATCACCATATAAGCGTGTGTGTAATTACTTTTTTTTAGAAAGAGGTTCCAAGCTTTAATCAGATCTAAAAGATTACAATCTTTCATTACAATTAAAATATTTCACTATCAGAATACTGGCGGTGGCAGGGGGGAGTCACTTAACTACTTAAATGCTGAGTTGTCTTCAATCTTCAGTTACCATTATTTTTAGAATACCAAAGCAATTCACTAAAAACATCTGGGATAATCAATGGTATTTGGAAGGAAAACAACCTATGGCACAAAAAGGCAAGTAACACATTTCACAGTAAAATGAAATTATAAATTATCTAATTAAATTATCAATAAAGAATTTAAGTTCTTGCCATGCAAAGTTTTGTTTAAACTGTTGTCTTTCTGGAATATGCTAGAGAGACCCAGCAGCTGGTGACTAAGCTGGGAAAGTCTCAGCTCTGTAAACTGAAGAGCCTACTATGCATAGATGACTTAATACTGCCATTACTTAAAAAAACAGACAGATACATGATGGATGTTGGTCATCGTATAAAGCATATTATTTTGTGTTGGGCTGAAATATTTCAACTTAGCACTTTAACTTTCTTGGGATCTTTCATGAGATCCACAAGTTACTACTTTTCTCAGATGTTTTACCAGAAGTCATCACAAAATTGTTAACGGAAATGAAACACTCATACTCTAAGACGCCATATAGGACCATATTATGACTTTCATGGGTCCCTTTTTCTATTAAAATTTTTAATAAAAAAATAATATATGTGATTACACTTTTTTTCTCTGATTTTAAAATATATTAAAATTAAAACATTTCCATGGGCTCCAAAAAGTATTTTGTGCCTCGCAGTACTAAAGATTAAGTTGGCCCTGGAGTCATGGTTTAACTAGTACCACCACATTAAGAATGTTGAGAATGCAAGGTATAAAAATTTACCTAAACGACTGGTAAAAAGCCTTCTGTGATAAATACATCTAATGTCAGGTTACTTTGCAGCCTTTCCAATGCACGATATCCTCACAATATAAAAATCAGTGAGCTCAGTATCAACACAATTGGTCCTGAAAAAGTACTGACTTAACATTTTAAATATATTAAATGAAGATCACCAAAGGGCTTGATTATAAAATGATACAATTAACATTCCATAGACTAAACATTAAGAATTAATAACTTTATTATATTTTTCTATCATGTGCCAAATATGTTTACTTTTCATTATAAAATAGTAACACTAAACCTACTAAAAATGTATTTTTTAAATCATTCCTATTTCCTTGCTACTTTGTAACCATTTGGTGTATTTACTTCTAGTTTTGTCTAAGCAATGAATTTTTTAATATAATAAGTGGCTACATTTAATGCACACATTTTTCTTGCCTTTTAAATAATATTACCATGATATTAAAATTAGTTTTCATATTATTATAAACTTAGCATAAGCATAACTTGTCTGTATCTTTCCAATTCATTAAGTTTAATCTAATTTATTTGTCAAAAGATATGTTAGAGCCTCTTCTCTATAAATAGAGTTGAAAACTTTTATTACTGGTGCTACAAAGAAGTTGGCAATAACATTTTTCTTTCATTACACATAACTTGAACACCTTAAGTCCTAACTTTTGAATTATTATGCCAAGTGTTTTAAATCTGTACATTTAAAAAATCCAAGACAGAGATAAGAGAGAGAGAGCAATGTCCAATTGGAAATGAAAAAAATACATATTTACATGAGGATCAAAAATATGAAGCATCTATGGGCAGATTTAACATATATGTATAATACTTACACATTAAAAATGAAAATATTGCTGATCTATACTAAAACATATCAAAACAGAGATACATTTTATGTTCATGTATTGAAAAAGATCAATATCATTAAGATGTAAATTCTTCTGAAATGAATCTATAGATTCTAAGCAATACCAATCAAAACACCAATAATTTTTTTTAGACTTGTCAAGCTGATTGTAAAATTTATATTAAAAATATAGATTCTAGAGTAGCCAAACAATTTTGATAAAGAAGAATAAATTGGAAATAATCTGATTTTCATACTTTTACTAAAAAGTGAAAGCAGAGACATTACTTTGTCAACAAAGGTTCTTCTAGTCAAGGCTATGGTTTTTCCAGTAGTCATGTATGGATGTGAGAGCTGGACTATAAAGAAAGCTTAGCACCAAAGAATTGATGCTTTTGAACTATGGTATTGGAGAAGACTCTTGAGAGTCCCTTGGACTGCAAGGAGATCAAACCAGGCCATCCTAAAGGAGATCAGTCCTGGGTGTTCACTGGAAGGACTAATGTTGAAGCTAAAACTCCAATACTTTGGCCACCTGATGAGAAGAGCTGACTCATTTGGAAAGACCCTGATGCTGGCAAAGATCGAGGGCAGGAGGAGAAGGGGACGACAGAGGATGAGATGGTTGGATGGCATCACCGACTCAACGGACATGGGTTTGAGTAAACCCCAGGAGTTGGTAATAGACAGGGGTCCTGGCTGCTGCAGTTCATGGTGTTGCAGAGTTGGACACAACTGAGTGACTGAACTGAACTGAGAGTAATCAAGACAGTGTAATATTGTCAGAAGAATAGACATATGATGGGGCAAAGCAGAGTTTAGAAATAAACTTACACCTACATGGTCAGCTTCCACAAAGGTTCTATGAGGAAATGATAGCACATGCTACATATGCATAGTAAAAAGCAAATAAATTTAATTCTCACCACAAATCATCTACAAGAGTTAACTCAAAATGAATCCCAGACCAAAGGTAAGAGTTAAAAGTATAAAACTGTAGAAAACCTGAGAAAATCTCCTCTACTTTGGTACAGACAAATATTTCTTTGAGCACAAAAAGCACAGTTCATTAAAAAAAAAAAAAAAAAAGAATGAGAATCTGAACTTTGAAACTCTGAAAAATTGTTTTTTTAAAAAAAAA
>SJYX01008749.1:381687-411961 GCA_006410675.1 Oreotragus oreotragus | reverse complement strand
CCCTTTACTGATTTGTGTCCCACTTGGTGAATTCTGTTTCCTTTAATTCTCCTTTTCCTCTTTCCTTTTGCCTTTTACCTTTAGTAACTCAATGACTACTGACATACTAGTTTTTGCTAAGTTCTCACAAAAAACCACTTTCATCATTAAACACGTGTATTCACGTGGAGCCACCTCCATAACACAGACACTTTGTTCTGACTCATAAAGTGAAGGATTTCAGGATACGATACGTACAAAACTGCAACTGGTCAATCCTAGAGGGTAGGATCATCCAGGAAAGCCAAGTGCTGTGGCATTCTTGCTCACCCCAGCATCATGCATGGATAAACACAACAAAGATGGGTGGATCTCTGTTTCTTAATCCTCCATAAGACAGCATCACTTTATGGAGCCTCCCAAGTGAATGGCTAAGGGATAAGAATATAAGTGAGTAAATAGACTGAGAAGTAGATGTAAGAGGATTATCAGCTCTAGGCTGAAGCCCTAAAACAAACACTGCATTTACAGTGGGCCTTCACTGCATCTGTGGACTCTGCATCCTGGAATTCAACCAATCACTGGTCAAAACCAACCTACCACTGGTTGAATCAGTGAATGTAGAACCATGGATACGGAAGGCCAACTGTACTGTTCAAATTTATATAAGGGACTTGGGCAATCTAGATTTTTGTGTCTCCAACAATCCTGAAATCCCTTCCTGCAGTCAAGTAGAATGACCGGGTAAGCCTTAAAAATAATTAGAAGCACACACAAAACTTCACGGTACTTATATGTGGGCAGAATTATAGAATGAGCATGATTCTTCTCTGTGGCTTTTCTCTGATGTGTAAGAAAGACCATGTGTCACAATTCTCCCACTAGGGAAAACAGGCAGATTCGTTTACTGAGTAAATAGTTCACAAATCTAACTAACCTACAATGCTATCTTCTAGCAAAATTCAATATTATTATGATTTTCATTTTCCTTTTTAAAATAACTTTTAAATAAAAGTTAACTTTTTAACTTTTATTAAAAAATAAAAGTATTTTTTAGAAAATACTTTTAATAGAAAAAGTTTTGTGTGAAACAAGGACTTTTTAAAAGTGACCAGCCTTGCACAAGGCAATGTGGAAAGTGAGATCTGCAGAAATTTTCCTGAGTTAAAGTTGAGTCTTAGATCAACTGTTTGACTGTGTGTGCCTCCAACTTAATCCCGCTTGCTGAGCTATCTGGTTTTTCATAGGATGCCTCTGATTTCACTTCTGATTACTTGCCTCATTCAGCTACTCCTAAATTAGATCACCCCATTCCTCATGTATCTAGACTCCTGAATGCCTTACCCATGGTAAGGAACTGAAGGCCAAAGTAACACACCACTTCCCTGATAAAACTATCCATCAGCAGAATCTAGGAGACCTACTTCACCTCAAGAGAAGGTGAAGCTAGTCTCCAAGTTGATGCCAGAACCCAATCCAGGAAAGTCTGCTGCTTCCCCACCCAGACAGGGAGTCCAATACGTTTCACTGAACTCCTTGAGATGAAGGGAAAACAAACAAATAGTAGCTAAAGAGAAGCTGGGGGGTGGTTGGAGGGAAAAGAACATGGGAAACTCTTATGAATTTGAATGAAACAATAATAACAACAATGAAAGCACCCAGTAGTTTCCTAGCAAACATCAAGAGCAGAAAGAGGGGCTTCTTCATATGCTTTCACTCCAAACAAAATGACAGTGGATCATGGGAACATCAATCACTGAGTGGTTAAAAAATAAAAAAACAAGAACTATCAAACTATTGGGTGGTCCCTCTCAGAGGAAAAGTTGTCAGATCCATCTGACTTTGATCTCTCATTCACAGAAATAGCCTGGAGAAACTTCTCCACCCCATAAAAATAATAAATCTCAGAAGCCACACACTCTGCATGCCAGAAATCACCTCTGGTGAGAAATCCTCCTTTTCAATGTTGCTAGGCGAACATTAACTGTTAAAACGCTGGGCTAGACACATTGCAGTGAAAACTCAAAGGAATAAATCCGCACCACAAATCTCAGATGCGGGGGAAGGCACAGGAAGAAGAAGACAGAAGTAAAATCTTAACATTTCCCTCATCAGAAAGATTTTATTGACACCAATCCTAAAGGGAAACTGCTAAGCATTAATAGGAAATTAAAACCCAGAAATTAAATTTGACATCTATTCTGGTCTAGGTGTTGGAGAAGACGCTTGAGAGTCCCTTGGACTGCAAGGAGATCTAACCAGTCCATTCTAAAGGAGATTAGCCCTGGGTGTTCTTTGGAAGGAATGATGCTGAAGCTGAAACTCCAGTACTTTGGCCACCTTATGAGAAGAGTTGACTCACTGGAAAAGACTCTGATGCTGGGAGGGATTAGGGGCAGGAGGAGAAGAGGACGACAGAGGATGAGATGGCTGGATGGCATCACCGACTCGATGGATGTGAGTCTGAGTGAACTCCAGGAGTTGGTGATGGACAGGGAGGCCTGGAGTGCTGTGATCCATGGGGTCGCAAAGAGTCGGACACGCCTGAGCGACTGAACTGAACTGAACTGATTCTGGTCTAAAGGCAAAACAGACAGAGCATGAATAAAAGTGCCTGTAATAATACGAAAACTTTACTTTTATCACATTCTTCTAATTCTTGGTAAAAACTCATGAATGAAGGCATTGTGAGTGATCTTGCCCACATCAAAGATTACTGATTCATGTGCATGTATGCAAAATGAGAATGTGAAGCAAACTACACACTTCTAGAGCCAAAAAAAAAAAAAAAAAGAAAATCCAACTAAATAAATAACCTATTTTTCTCTCATCTATTCCTTTACAGAGCTACACAGCTGGTGAGCGTCTTTCTTGTCTAGAAGTGGTACAGAATAGAGCTTGGAGCCAGAGGACTTGAACTTGATTCCTGGCTCCTCCTCTTGGAGGAGTACTACTTGACTGTGCCCAAACCCTTCATCTTCCTCAGCTTTGATTTTCATCCATAAAATGAAGTTAATGAACAGTCCCTAATCACTGGTTATCTTGAACATTAAATAGATAATGTATATCAAGTGTTTGGCATAAGACAGTCACTCAACAAAGGTTATTACCTTTTACTTTACTGACAATAAATATGATTCCCTGTTTATATGTTAATAAATGTTGGTAAATATGAAACACTGTGATCAGTGGCTTGCTGTGTAAGCTTGTATGTCATTTAACTACTTTGTGCTTCAGCTCTCACATTTGTAAAATGGAGATCATGCTAGTTGTCAAGCCCACGTTCCACAGGTTTTCCACACTAAAACGAGAAAAAAAGCTCATCAGCCCAATTTTTGTACCACGTGTTTATTACTTTGCTAGGGTTGCCCTGCTAAGTCACTTCAGTCGTGTCCGACTCCGCGCAACCCCATAGACAGCTGCCCACCAGGCTCCTCCATCCTTGGGATTCTCTAGGCAAGAATACTGGAGTGGGTTGCCATTTCCTTCTCCAATGCATGAAAGTGAAAAGTCAAAGTGAAGTCGCTCAGCCATGTCCGACTCTTTGCGACCCCATGGGACACCACAAGCTGAGTGCCTTGAACAGCAGAATTTCCTACTCTGGAAGGTAGAGTCTAAGACCACAGAGTTGGAACAGCTAATTCCTTACAATGGCTGACTCTGACGCCTGTCTCCTAGCCTCCTGTGGTCACTGGCCATCTTTGGTTTTCCCTGGCATCACCCTCGTGATGCCCTCATCTTCACATTGCATTCTCCCTATGTGAGTGCTGGCCAACAAGATTTCCCCTTTTGATAAGGACACCGGTCATATTGGGCTAAGGCCTACCTTAATGACTTTGTTTAAACTTGATTATCTCTGTAACGACACTATCACCAAATAAGGTGAGGTACTGGGGCTTACGACTTCAACATATGAATTTGGGGGAGGGGACACGCTGAGGGTTTGAAGAGGCACCTCCATTTTTTGTCCGAGAGACTTCTAACTCTGGCTAGAATTTATCTGGCCCCCAGGCTCTATAAGTTCAAACAGGTGTGTCTAGAGTAGAGATCTATTTTTTTTTTTCCCCAAAGGTAGGATCGCCAGATGAAACACCAAGTTAAATTTGAATTTCAGATATACAATGAATGATTTGGGGCATAAGTATGTTCCATGAGTCTCCAGTATTTTTATTTGCTAAAGCTGCCATCCTACTCACATATGGATTTGCAAATGGCAGCCCACTCCAGTGTTCTTGCCTGGAGAATCCCAGGGACGGCGGAGCCTGGTGGGCTGCCGTCTATGGGGTCGCAGAGTCGGACACGACTGAAGCGACTTAGCAGCAGCAGCAGTGCACTGCCACACTGAGGTCAAGGTCAGGCAGCACTGCCTAAACCCTAAGAATCCCCTGAGGTACTTGTTATACACGTGCATTCCAGGCTCCACCCAGAATCACAGAAGCAGACCCTCCATGGGAAAGGCTAGAAAACTAGAGGCTTAACCAGTAGTCAAGATGATTCCTACCAAAGACATCTGGGAAACAGTGGGCTAGCTGAGGACAAAGAACAGCTGTTAGAATAAGAACAAAGAAGAATGATCAAGTGAAAACATCTAGAAATAAAACAGTTGAGAATAACAAGCCTTTTCTCATTTAAAGCATGAAAATAGAGGAAAGAGGACTTGATAACCACAAATAATTAATGCTTATCTTCTGGAGAGATGGGAGTGGGTGTGATAACTGTATGAGTTACACTGTTCCCCACTGGGCTCAATCCACCAGGTTCAAGTTGTAAACTCAGACTGCTCCACCACCAAGGGCCCCTCCTGGTGGAAAACAAGCACTTGCTGTCTGCCTCTCTGGGCACCACAGCTTTGCTCTGCCTGAGGCCTGCCCGGGAGTCTGTTCTTCCTGCCTGCTGAGTCTCCACCTCCTTCTCACTAGGGCAACATTTTTCTCCCTGTAAATGGAGAAAAAGGGCAGAGTTGCACCTGGTCGGTGGGTGGTCTGGGTGCAGCACAGCACACTAATATATGTTTCAAACACTGGAAAATGAAACAAAACCAGGGCAAATACCACATGAAAATAAAATCTGTGCTTTAAGTTGATTTTAAATGAAGCACCTAAAGCATTTAGATAAATCTTATTGACTGCCTATGCAATAATAGTCTAGATGTGACTCGTGGCCTTTTAAGCAAAGTATCAATGGTTTACAAAACTAAATTACAGTGAATGAGTCAAGACTTGTTGGATTAATTATAAGAGGTGCTGATCCGTGATATATTCTTGGGAAAATCTGACCCATTTTTGGTCCCTTCATCAATTCTGATTACCTAATCTCAATTTTCTTCTTGTATGAGATATTTAGAAAGATTTCTCAGCCCTGTGTAATTTGAACTCTGTCCTAGAGAGGCATAAATTCAACAAAACCACTGTATATATCACATCATACACACAAATCACAGAGAGAAAAGCATACATGGCTTTATCACATTACTGGTTATTTTAGCTTTTGGGTTTTAACATATAGTGCTTGATCTTTTATTGAATATAGTTTTGTATATGAGGAAAGGAGACAGCACCAAAGAGGAAACAACCACAAAATCTGACAAATCATTAGAACAGATCAATGCCTAGTACTCCTTCAGATGTACTGTAGCAACAGGGCAAACAAGGATACAATTTTTAGGATGAAAATGAATAATTTTCTTATTATTAGAGCTAACCCAGCACTTTCACTGAAAATACAGGTGAAGAATCCTCTTAGAACAACAAAGGAATATGAATACTTAAATTTTAATAAAAATATTCTGTCAAATTACAATTGCTTGAAGAGAGACTTCACTTGAGTCAGTCTTACTAGGTATTACACATGGCCTATTTGTTAAAAGGTTGTTACTTCAAATTCCAATGACTGTAAGTTAACCTGTTTTCGACTGGAGGGAACTTTTCCCCGAAAGACATGGCAATATCTGAAGACTGTATACTGCTTCCTAGTTTGCACATACATTATTTCTTTTAATCTCCATCAATAAAGAAGGTAAAGATGAAAACCATTAAATATTTATGCCAAGTCACAGAGCTGGTTTGTAACACAGCTACTATTAAAATCGAGAGAGAACTATGCCTGGCCCAGTGTGTCTTTTTATTTACCTGCCAAGGAAGATTCAGGATGGAATTCACTGTATTCACTCAATTAAATCTGGACTCATAATTCCTATCATTTTTTAATCAATACTAAATATTTTCAAGCAATTACACTTCGGCCCATCTAAATCTGATAAACATTGGCAGTGCGTAATTTTAATAAGTTGACCTTGGATATTCAAGACTTATTTTCTAGTGAAAAATACATTAACATTTCTTTTATCTCCATTCAATAATTTTGGTATTTAAAGTGGCTGAAAGCAAACATCAACTTTCAGGAGTCCTGTTGCTCAGATTCTGCACTGTGGCCGTCTGTTTCTTTTTTTTTACTTTTTTTTTTTTTATTCCGTCTGTTTCTACTCTGCTCAGTCCTGAGTGTAAGCTGCCCAAGGAGGGCCTCACACGAGGCTTGGAAGCCGAAGGAGGCAGCAGCCACAACTCTAATGAAACCCACTGTAATTAAAGTGCCGACGGCACAGAAATGCCAGCAGACTCGAACTCCTCATTCTTCTCCGTTTTGTTTCCAGCACGCGTGTCTGAGCTGCCCTTGTGGGTCAGCAGCAGCCTGAGGCCAATGGCCAATCCCCTGCCTCGATATGCATCCTCAGTTTCTGCCCCACTGTGGAAGCTCGACCTCCTATCAGTTCAGTTCAGTCACTCAGTCATGTCCAACTCTTTGTGACTCCATGGACTGTAGCATGGCAGACTTCCCTATCCATCACCAACTCCAGGAGCTTGTTCAAACTCATGCCCATTGGGTCGCTGATGCCCTCCAACCATTTCATCCTCTGTCGTCCCCTTTTCCTCCTGTCTTCAATCTTTCCCACCATTAGGATCTTTTCCAATAAGTCAGTTCTTTGCACCAGGTGGCCAAACTACTGGAGCTGCAGCTTAGCATCACTCCTTCCAATGAATATTCAGGACTGATCTCCTTCAGGATGACTGCTTTGACCACCTTGCAGTAAAAACGGACTCTCAAGAGTCTTCTCCGACAGCATAGTTCAAAAGCATCAAGTCTTCGGTGCTCAGCCTTCTTTATGGTCCAACTCTCACATCCATAAATGACTACTGGAAAAACCATAGCTCTGAATAGATGGACCTTTGTTGGCAAAGTAATGTCTCTGCTTTTTAATATGCTATGTAGGTTGGTCGTAACTTTCCTTCCAAGGAGTGTATCTTTTAATTTCATAGCTGGAGTCACTATCTGCAGTCATTTTGGAGCCCAGGAAAATAAAGTTTGTCATTGTTTTCATTGTTTCCCCATCTATTTGCCATGAAGTGATGGGACTGGATGTCATGATCTTCGTTTTCTGAATGTTGAGTTTTAAGCCAGCTTTTTCACTCTCATCAAGAGGCTCTTCAGTTCCTCTTCACTTTCTGCCATAAAGGTGGTGTTATCTGCTTATCTGAGGTTATTGATAGTTCTCCCGGAAATCTTTGTTGGAGAAGGTGATGGCACCCCACTCCAGTACTCTTGCCTGGAAAATCTCATGGATGGAGGAGCCTGGTAGGCTGCAGTCCATGGGGTCTCTAAGAGATGGACACGACTTCACTTTGACTTTTCACTTTCATGCATTGGAGAAGGAAATGGCAACCCACTCCAGTGCCCTTGCCTAGAGAATCCCAAGGACGGCAGAGCCTGGTGGGCTGCCATCTATGGGGTCGCACAGAGTCGGACACGACTGAAGCGACTTAGCAGCAGCAGCAGCCGCCAGCAACCTTGACTCCAGTTTGTGCTTCATCCAGCCCGGCGTTTCTCATGATGTACTCTACAAATAAGTTAAATAAGCAGGGTGACAATATACAGCCTTGCGTAGTCCTTTCCCGAGGTGGAACCTGTCTGTTGTTCCATGTCCAGTTCTAACTGTTGTTTCTTGACTTGCATACATGTTTCTCGGGAGGCAGGTCAGGTGGTCTGGTATTCCCATCTCTTGAAGATTTTCCACAGTTTGTCATGATCTACACAGTCAAAGGCTTTAGCATAGTCAGTAAAGCAGATATTTTTCTGGAACTCTCTTGCTTTTTCAATGATCCAACGGATGTTGGCAATTTGATCTCTGGTTCCTCTGCCTTTTCTAAATCCAACTTGAACATCTGAAGTTCTCAGTTCCTGTACTGTTGAAGTCTCACTTGGATAATTTGTTGCTTCCCCCACTCCCTATAGGGAATCCTTTATCCCATAACTCCCAGTGGCCCTGCTTCCCCTGACAAACTTAACTGATCCATATACCTCCTAGACCACGGTGAGAGGATCAGCTAACGGTTGTTGTTTCCCTAATTACTAGTTTTTCTCCATAGTCACTTTTGAGACTACAATTTCTAATCCTAAAAGGATTTATGTCTACCATGACAAAATAAAGCAAGCCCAGCTCTGTTCTATGACAGGACTGCATAGAGACTTGAGTTCCATTTACTCCTTAGGGTTGGTTATACGCACCTCCAAATAAAACACTTTCTATTTAAAAATAGCATGTTCATTGCCAGAATTCTTTTGTCTTCTGTGTTACTATAAGCACTCCATAGAAAATACAACTGTGACTGAACAATCGAACTGAAGCATGCAGGAGCAGAAAATCATCTAGTCTTTTCCAATAAACATATAAGGGCATGTAAGAGCAGCAAAGCTAAGAGAGGGAACATCAACATTGATCTCTGCAGACTTCTAAAATGATGCATATTACTAATGCTCAATTACAGAGTCTCAAAGGAACTTGGGCTGAGTCAAGTAATGAACATACACACTTACTAATTCCTGCAGCACTTTATTCAAGAACACATCTCCAAATAATGATGCTTGGGAAGATTAAAGGAGCTAGTGTTTCAAAGACTAACATCCTCAGAAAAGCTTTGATATCAAAATTAAGATATTCAGCATTAAAGGTATGTGTGTGTGTGCGTGTGTATAAAGGGGAGGTGGGAAGGGAAGACTGCAGTTAAGCTTGGTTGTTCAGATGTAGAAATTAGGCACAGACGTTTTGTAAGCAGGACTGGCAAATATACATTAAAAATAGTGTGGCTTTTCCATCCACAACTTCAAACTTGCCCATTTTCCCTCAAAAATCACCACTTACACTAATGCTGAAGCTCCAATACTTTGGCCACCTGATGCAAAGAACTGACTCATTGAAAAAGACCCTGATGCTGGGAAAGACTGAAGGCAGGAGGAGAAGGGGATGACAGAGGATGAGAGGGTTGGATGGCATTACCAGCTCAATGGACATGAGGTTGAGCAAGCTCCAGGAGTTGGTGATGGACAGAGAAGCCTGGCATGCTGCAGTCCATGGGGTCGCAAAGAGTTGGAAACGACTGACTGAACGGACTTTTACAAGCTAAGTGCTATTTAGCCTATAGAATGCAGTGATAGCCGCAGTATGACAGATGGATGACCTGTGGGCAGAAGCCCTAAGGTCACAACCAAGCATATCAGTACTTTCCTGGGCTCCCAGGAGGGCTTTACCTCAACAGGCTCTTAATTCATCATCCGTGAGGATGGTCTGCCTAAATGACCTGCTGCCATCTACAACCAATGGCCATTCTTCAGTTATTGCCTTTGGGAACACATCTTCATTTCTCTGTCTCCCTTTTATGGTATTCCATGCCTTCTTAAATCATTTCTTTTAGCAATTCTCAAATTCAGATCTCCAGCTCAGACTCTTTTTCTCAAACTTCCGATACTGCTATGTATTTAACCACCTCCTTGATCATCCCCCTTTGACAGCTCATTTATTTCAAAATAACATGCTCCACACGGACCTCCAGAGCTTCTGAGACAAATTCGTGCCTCTTCTGGCCTTTCTCATTCAGTACATTATATCACAGCCATAAGCCTGGGAAATATTAGTGCCTCCCTTGCTTCTTCCTCACACCTTACATCTAAATTCTGCTTACTTGGCCTAGCCAGCTGTGAAGCCAGGGTGTGTGTGTGTGTGTGTTTCCAGTCTGTCCAGTGCCGTCCACCTGCACTGACAGGGCACAGGTCAAAGCACCAGGTGACATCATCAGGCAGCCTCTTGCCCGGTCCCTCCACTTCAATTCTGGGCCTCTGCGACCTGGTCTCCACACTGCAGCTACCGATCTTTTACGAATGCAAATCAGATGTCACCGCTCTTCCTCAAAACTTTTGCTATGACTTCTTTCCATTGTCCTGAAATACAGTTCAAACCTATAATCTGGCCACTTACAAAGGCAAACTAATCAATGTATTAGAAGTCAGGGAAGCAGTTACTCTGGGTGGATGACTGGGAGATGAGAAACTGGTTTCTGAGTTGCTGGGAATGTTCTGGTTCTTAGTCTGGGTGCCATTAGATACTACATTTTATGGTTTCAGTTTCCAAAAATCAAACTATATACTTAAGATTCATATAATCTTTTGTATATATGTTATACCTGAGTAGTGATATTGACTCTCAGATCACAGAACTGGGAGTGGAATAGAAGAAGAAGAATTCTAGGATACTATGTTTTGTTGTGCTGAGTTCACTAGAACTAGTTAGATAATTATATAACAAGGGCAAGTTACTTAGCCCCTTTTGCTCTCAATTACCATACAAATAAAATATGGAATTTAGTAAGATGAAGTCCAAAATACTCATTAGCAATAAAATATTTTATATAGAGGGAACCTCTGGAAGTCATCAATCTTAGCAATAAGCTAGTTTGAGCAAACATATATTAGGAGGGAACTGTTTTGCAAAAAGCTCCATCATAAGATTAACTACAGAATCTAACTGTTTGAGAATGAGATAATATATATGATTGACTTCACAGAACATTATTTTATTCAATAATTTTCATGGTGATAGTATTTAAATGTTGGTCCATTTATCAGTACTCTCAATAAGTATTCCCAATCCTACTGAATTCATAGTATTTAGAAAACAGAATTGGTTTTGTGTTAGATTTCAGATGCCAAGAAAAATAGCCATTAGTCAAGAGTAGGCCACTTTAGAGTAATGATAGCATTCCTATAAACATGTGCTCCTGAGAAGAAGCTCAAGAAAACTAAGCATGGAGCCACTCTTTCGATGACAGCCACATGGAGTGAGTCTGCTCTAGTCACTAAGGTCCAGCCTATTTAAATATCTCATCAGAATGCCCCAACTAGAGAGGGCTACAAATTGATCAGGAACAAGAAGAGAGACAAAAGGAGAGGGTGGGGCAGAAAGACTGCACCTCTAAGGACCAAGAGAAGATCTAGAGGTATGGGGAAAGACACAGGACAGGACGGTGTGTGCTGAGCTATGCAGAGGCTAATGAAACAAAACTCAGACCAAGCAATAACAGTGAAAAGGAGCCCAAGGAGTCCCCCATTACAGAACCCAGCTGTTATAAACTGTCACAAACTGAAATATACCCAAGAGTCACTGGGATATCCTTCTCCACCCAGGAGTGAATGAGTAAAAGTCTGTTGATTAACAGGACTATACCCTGAAGACTAACTACATTTTTCATGGACTTTCTATAGATTTCATCAATTCATCAGACTTGACTGAGTCATTCATATAATCCAGTCTTAAACAGATTGATTCATTAGTTGTGAAGCCATTTAATTGGAAAAAAAAAAGAATAAATGACAAAAAAAATCACAGCTGCCATATATCCTCCTACTTTCTGTGCAGTATTAAAACCATTAAGTGCTTTAGCTATCTATTTTTAATTACTTTATAATGGGGGGGTGATTCATATTAATTGTGTGAAAAAAGATTTTGCACACTCACTGTAAAGATTCTATATAATATAAAGCTAAAATAAGTTCCATTACTGAGAGATAACTACTTATTTCAATCCTCATCCACCCTTTATATTTCAGTTGTTTTTGTTCTAAGAAGGTCTTTTCCATAAAGATAACCATGTCTCTAGCAGAACACTGGCTATTGAACACATTAAGATAATTGTCTAGGACAATTCTGAATCTACATTAGTAGCATGAGTACTGGAAACAATAAAACTTAACAATTAGTTTCCAAATTATTAGGTACATTTAGCCAAGACTGCCACATTTCTCAATGCTCTACCTGGTAGCTCTTCATTTAAATGTAAGTTTCATACAGAAATTCTTTTTTTTTAAATTTAAATGTATTTATTTTAATTGGAGGCTAATTATTTTACAATATTGTATTGGTTTTGCCATACATCAACATGAATCCACCACGGGTGTACACGTGCTCCCCATCCTGAACCCCCCTCCCAACTCCCTCCCCATCCCATGCCCCTGGGTCATCCCAGTGCACCAGCCCCAAGCACCCTGTATCCTGCAATGAACCTGGACTGGCGATTAGTTTCTTATATGATATTATACATGTTTCAATGCCATTCTCCCAAATCATCCCACCCTCTCCCTCTCCCACAGAGTCCAAAAGACTGTGAAATTCTTTTAAAATTAACTTTCACCAACAGAAGTTTCAAGTTCTTTTCATTTACTGTTGGAGACAGCAGGTCTAAGTAAAAAATAATTTATGAGACCATACTCTGAACTCAAGAACATTTTAACCCAACTGAGTTCTATGAACTACAGGGTTCCAACGCCACAGGTCTCTTTGAGAAGATAGATTTATTTTGAGAAAGGCAGGGAGAGAAGCGGGATGGAGTTTTCATCCTGGTGGTCCCTGCTGCACTCCACACCTAACCTGCAGTATCTAGCAGTCTCAGTCTCAAACAGTGGGGAGCAGAAACCTAATCAACATTGAAATGTTAACTGAAAAATGAAAGAACTACATTAATTTGATGAGTACACAAATTAAATGCAACTATACATACTTATTTCCTAAACCACAAAACCCAATCCTGGCTTTCAGTATTGATTTAAAATATTTTTTTACCTTTTAATTTCCATTCTCACATGAGCAGAAAACACTCATAAGCAATTTTCAAAATATGCATTTTTATATCAACTGGACATAGGTGGTGGCTCAGTGAGTAAAGAATCTGCTCACAATGCAGGAGATAAAGGAAAGGTGGGTTTGAGCCCCAGGTAGCAAAGATCCCCTGGAGAAGGAAATAGCAACCCATTCCAGTATTCTTGCTTGAAGAATTATAAGGACAGAGGAGCCTCATGGGCTACACAATCCATGAGGTCACAAAAGAGTCAGACACAACTGAGCATACATACATAGAGGACATAATATATATGTCTTTATATATGCTTATATATGCTTAATATGCTTTTACCAAGACTTTGTTATCCATCCTCCTGAATCTCATTTCTAAATTTCATAAAGTGATTTAAAAAGACAAATAAGCCATTTCCAAATCCCAATCTCTGAATTTTTATGTCATGGTTCCCTTTTAGCCTATGTCCAGAATGCTAAGTTATTTTTGACACGCTGCTGTGGAGCATGGGAAATCAGACTTTAAGCTTCTTCAAAAGGGGAAAAGAAAGCTGAGAAACAGAATTTTAAGGAGTGATTAAGAAACATGATATTTCTACTGGGTAATCACACACCTGAGTACAGTTTTGACACAGAGGTGCTCGCACTAGGGCAGATTATCACGGGAAGCCATTCCCGTTCTTTCTAGGAATGATTATAAACAGTGGAAGTTAAACAAAGCTAAAGAGACATGAGACTTATCTGACCTTCTCACAACAACTAATGTTAGATATAACCTGCAAATTCTGAAATCTCCTAATGAAAATTATCAACACAATGATGGTAAATACCTACTGAACAAACACACCTCTGTCTGTTCACTGATCTATGTATCTGTCAGCTTACATCATTTTTCTGACAGAAATTTTAGATTCTGAATTCTAAAAAATGATCTATGTCAGAAATACGTATATGCTTCTGGAAAGATTATATGAGAACAGTGAGGTAATATCCAGTAAAGCTGAAAATAAACACATCCATTAACCCAAGATTTCACTTAGAGGTAATATACTCTGAAGCAACTACCACACATGTACGCAGGGAAATAAGCATAAGGATGTTCATTGTGATTTCATTATTTGTAACTGTGGTTTAGTTGCTAAGTCATGTCTGACTCTTGCAATCCTATGGACTGTATATAGCCTGCCAGGCTCCTCTGTCCATGGGATTCTCCAGGCAAGAATACTGGAGTTGGTTGCCATTTCCTTCTCCAGAGGATCTTCCCGACCCAGAAAGAATCCAAATGTTCATCACCAAATAAATGAATAAACTGTAAACTCATAAAATGAAATACTATAGAGCTGTTAAAATGAGTGAAACAAATATATGGACCAACATGGACAGCCCTGTAAAAGAACATGTTGAGTGAAAAGAGAAAAGTTAAAAAATATTTTAGAGTATGAAATCATTTTTCAATGTTACAACTTATAAAACATACACACATGATAAATACTAAATTCATGACAGCAGTTACTTTTGGTAGAAAAGTAGGAGAATAAAATCTGGTGGGAGATGATAGGGTATTTCAACTTTATAATATTTTATTTCTTAAAAAAACTAAAGAGCATGTGACAATACCAACATCTATTCATTCTCTTTGAAAAATTCAGTTTTTGCTATACTAGCGCTGTATCTCACATGTTATTTTTATTTGTCAAAACTAAAGTTAGAAAGTACATAGCTTAGTGAAAAATAAAAATAATGATTATCTCTAAAAATCTGTGGTTCAGCTCTATAAATGTAGGGTCAATTATTATACCTGAAACAAACATGAAATAAAAGACCTTCTTCCAACTTTCCCAAATGGAAAATCTCTTATTTAGAAGGTCAGCCTTTACAAACAATATTACCATTCAAAATTATTTTTAAAAAAGCTTAAATTTAAGGCTTTTAAAAAATTTAAGGTGTTAATGTGCTTTCCCCTTTATATCACTTGAAGAATTATTTCCTATATGATTGAAAACACAGCAAAAATAGTGCACAATGCAAGATCAGAGGTTAATTCTCCCAAGTTCTAACACTAGTAAATTTATTACTGTCTATTTATTAAGACCATCTGAATGGTATGGTAAAAAAAAAAAAAAAGGATTTTTGTTTAATATGTATACTAATTTACCACGTTTGACTCAAAAAATAGTTAAGCTGAATTTTTAAAAACCAAATAGTTGAGGTCAATTATACCCTGAATTGAAAACTCGTGTATTAGACTGACTCCAAAATGACATTTTAAATATTTACTTGTATTTATTTGGCCGTGCCAGGTCTTAGTTGTGGCATGTGGGATCTTAGTTCCCTACCAGGGATCCAATCTTGGTCCCCTGCATTGGGAACACAGAGTCTTAGCCACTGGACCACCAGGGAAGTTCCCAAAATGACATTTTTAGATACTAAGCATGCAGCCAATAAACAAATGAACTACCAATATCCTTGGCAGTAATTCCATTCTTGCCTTGATTACAATGGGCTCAGTATACAATTATATGTCAAAAAGCTTGCAAATTTTTTTATGTATTTAAATTTCATTTATAAGCACACTACTAGAATGCTTGAGCAAAGTCTGTTTTGTTAGCATAAAATAATGTTAATTTCTAAAAATGTTCAAAGTTATATATCCAATCTCTCTGTTCACACACTGCTATACTACTACTCCTACTCACTTCACCATCACCACCACCACGAGTATTACCATCATCACCATCACTTAAGCACCTGTTCAAGCCTGATCCCTACCAAGCCCTTTGCATACATTTTTTCATTTGATTCTCACTGCAACTCATGAGGTTAGTTCTATCATTTTCCTCACCTGACAGACAAGTAACTGAGGATAATTATGTTAAATAAGTTATTTAAAGTCATGAAGATTCAACAAATAGGAGAAGAGCGATTCATTTAACTGTGGAAGTCAATTACTTAACCATTACAATGGCACCCCACTCCAGTACTCTTGCCTGGAAAATCCCATGGATGGAGGAGCCTGGTAGGCTGCAGTCCATGCTAAGGGTCGGACACGACTGAGCGACTTCCCTTTCAGTTTTCACTTTCAAGCATTCGAGAAGGAAATGGCAACCCACTCCAGTGTTCTTGCCTGGAGAATCCCAGGGACGGGGGAGCCTGGTGGGCTGCCGTCTATGGCACTGCACAGAGTCAGACACTACTGAAGCGACTTAGCAGCAACCGCATACATTCTATACTCTACCAGACAGAAAAATTTGAGAACTGTATAGATAAGTGCAACTCTGTTTACAAATAAATATCATGTAATGAGACACATACACCTTAAAATTTACATTAAGTGCCCTGCTGAGTCGGGCCCTCCCCACTTAAACAGTCAGCCTTGCCTTAACACATCATGTAACATGCCTTCATGCACGCAGGCTAAGTCACTTCAGTCGTGTCTGACTCTCTATGACTCCTTGGACTGTAGACCTCCAGGCTCCTCTGTCCATGGGACTTTCCAGGCAAGAATCCTGGAGTGGGTTGCCATGCCCTCCTCTAGGGGAATCTTCCTGACCCAGGGATCAAACCTGTGCTCTTAATCTCCTGCATTGGCAGGCAGGTTCTTTAGCACTAGAAACATTCTTGCACTTTACTGCAGTTATTAAACATTTGCTGCAGGCCTGAGATCTAAAATGAATATGCCAAGAACCATTAAGCCATACAGCAGGAAGCAGGTGCACAGAACCCTACTATCCTGTGGCTCTGAGGCAAGGAAAAGGCCAGCAAATGCCTCATGAAAGTAGGCTCTAAATTGCATTCAGGGCAGGCAGTGGAATGAAACAGTATTACTTGATTCCAATCAAAATCCCAGAGAATTTAGTACCTTATTCAGATGTCCTAATGTGTTTCTTCTGTGATGCCAAGTTAAAGCTATCAGCTATTAAAAATGAGGCTGCAAGGAGAGCTGCCTATTTGATATCATTCCAGACCCACCACCTACAGAGTAATACTATTCTGCTTTCCACAGCTGTTTCTCCTTACCTGAGGTGAGGCAGGTGCAGGACAAAAGAAGCCAAGGACTCTGCACCTGCTCCCTCAAATGCAGCTCAGGTAAAGCAGGTAGCCTGACCTTTGCAAGCCCGTCACCAGGAGCAGATGTTCGGTGGAGACCAGGAGGTTCTCATGCACTTGACTTTGCCTCAGTTGACTTCATTTAATTTAACCAATCTGATCAGACTCTACTGACAGATGCTGAGGGGAACTGCTTTCTAAAGGCTTGGTTTATCTCGAAAAATCTTGTCAGAAAATACTGGAACAAAATCTTAGCAGTTCAAGGTAGAAGTGGATAGTTACTATAAGGTAAATGAAAATTCCTAATAAAGAATCCATTTTAAAGTAAGAACTGCTTCATTAATTCTGGAGGTTGATGCAGATAAAGGAGTATAAGCACACATTTCATTTTAACTATTTATAATGAAAAATTGCAAATGCATATACAAGTAGATAGCATAGTATAATGAACCCTCATATACTTACCAAGCAGCTTCAACAAATAGAACCCATAGAGACCCAGGGCCTCTCATTCATACATACCCTCCCTTCTGACCCCAGCCAGAGATTTTTGTGGCAAACTGCAGATATATCACTTTANAAAAATTTATTTCAACAATATTAGGACTTGTGCCTATGAACAAAGTATATTCCTCCATTTATTTGTCTTCTGTAATTTCCCTCAGTGATATATTTTTAATTATTTTTAATTGGAGGATAATTGCTTTACTACATTGTGTTGGTTTCTGCCATATATCAATATGACTCAGCCATAGGTATAGGTATGTCCCCTCCCTCTTGAACCTCCTTCCTACCTCCTGATAGTTTTTGATGTTCAGGGCTTATACATCTTTTATTAGACTTCCATATTTTTAATGCTGTTGTAAATAATATAATTTTATTAAATACAATTTCTGATTGTTAGTTTCCAGTTTATAGAACTACAACTGATTTTGTGTATTCATCTTGCCTTCCATCATCTTGCAAAACTTACTGGTTTCAGGAGTTCTTTTACAGATTCCATACAATTTTCTATACATGATTATGCCATCTATGAATTAACACAGTTTTACTTCTTTTGCAATCTAGGAGCTTTATTTCTTTCTCTGGCCTTATTGATCTGGCTAGCACCTCCAAAACAATGTCATAAAGAAGTAAAGTGGATATCTTTAACTTATTCCTGATTTCAGCATGATGTTCAGTATGATGTTAGCTGTAGATTGTCATAAGTTCCCTTTATAAGACTAGAGAATTTCCCTTCTAGTTTGTTAAAAATTTTTCAATACAAATTTATATCGAATCCTGTCAAACGCTTTTTCTGTATCTATTGAGATAACAATATTATTTTACTTTTTTAGCTCATTAATATGGTGAACTATGATTAATTTTTGAATGTTAAATCAATCTTACCTTTCTGGGATAAACTTCACTAGAAGGAAATGGCAACCCACTCCTGTGTTCTTGCCTGGAGAATCCCAGGGACGGGGGAGCCTGGTGGGCNTTATGAATATACTACTCATTTTTAAAATCAATGATATCTTGTTTGTTGCTTTAGGTGTTAATACTTTTCCTTGAACCCGATCTTTTACTTTATAATTCTCTTACTATATATATTATATTCACTTGATACCCTAATTTTCCCCAGTAGATTATAAACTTCTTCCTTTTTTTTTTTTTTCCCTTTCGGCCACACCACACAGCTTGTGGAACCTTAGTTCCCTGACCAGGAATCCAACCCACATCCCCTGTGCTGGGGAAGTGTGGTCTTAACCACTGGACTGCTAGGGAAGTCCTGATTATGAGCTTCTTAACTGAAGGACGAATTTGTGATCTTTGGACCAAATCTGACCTGCTCCCTTTAAAAAAAAAAGTTTTCTTGAAATGCAGTGACAGTCATTTATGTATTGTCTGTGACTGCTTTTGTGTTACAGTGACAGAGCTGACCTCACGAACCTAAAACATTTATTATCTGGCCCTTTAGGAAAAATTTTGTTGACTTGTGTTAGACCAGTAATACTGTTCCAAAGCTCTTGGATGTTGTGATCTATTTTACTTTTTCTCTTTTTTGCTGTGTTTCTGATTGAGTAATTTCTCTTGATCTGCCTTCATGTTCCTCGATTCTTTCCTTGACTGTGTTAAGTCTACTAATAAGCCCTCTAAGTGCATTCTTTATTTCTATCCTTTTCATTTGGCTTTTTCTTATCGCTCCTATCTCTGCTAAACTATCCATCTATTCATGCACATTGCCCCTCTTTTCCACTAGAGACTTTAATATATTAATCTTAGTTATTTTATTTTCCCCAGTAACTGTAGCATTTGAATTTGGTTCTGTTGTTCTTTATCTCTTGACAGTGGGTTGTTTTGCTTTTTGCTTTTTGTGTGCTTTGTAATATTTGACCATCATTTTGTTCACAAGTAGGACAGTAGAGACTGAGGTAAATATTTATGCCTAGAAATGTATATGCCTCTTTTCTAGTATACTAGTAGAGTTATGATAGACAGGAGTGAGCTGGGACTGGATTTCATTGTTGCTTGGTTACCTATATCGCACCATCTACTTCAGATTCCTTTTATGTTACCCGGTACTTAGAGTTGCAGAGTTTCTCCTCAGTATTCTTGCTCTATTTTTTCAGCTTTCCTGGTGTGTCTGTACCTCAGAGAGGGTCTCTCTCCATGTTTTTGCCTCTCCTTTAGCAGTAGAGTGCTGTTGCATGTTTCTAGATATGCACTAGCCTAGTTCGGGGTGGTGGGGAGGAGGAAGTGGTATCTTCTGGTGTTCTGGTCTAGTCTCATTTCTAAGCAGGCCCTATGTCCTTGCTTATCAGGGTTGGAGTTCCTCAGTGGTTCTGACTCTCCCCTGCAGGTAGAGGTTTTTTCTTTTTCTCCCCTTCATAGCCAGAGTTGGTCTTTGCCTCTGCCCTTGGGGTGAAATGGTTTGCTGGTCTTCCCCAAAGGCTTTAAACTTTTGTTCTACTGAAAAGGTCTGCCTGGACCTTGGTGCCTTTTCAGCTATGGTGGCCACTCTTTTCCTTCAGGCCTACACCGTGAAGAGCAGCGTTCTCTGGTCCCCTGCTTTGTGCTTAGCTTTTCTTATGAGTGCCTAAATGTGATTTGTGGAGAAGAGCTAATGAGTGGGTATGAATCCCCTTGTATCTATTTCCAGAGTTTCTGTACTCTTGTCTGGCCCACACCTGGCTTTTAGGAATTTGAAAAGTTTAGCTGGATTTCTCTTACCCACCTGCATTGTGGCCTGACTCTCCTCAGGGGCACTTGACTGCTGTGGAGTGTTGGGCTACTTGGTTGCCCTGTGACCATAGCTCTTGTTGCATTCATGATAAGTTATGATTTTTTGGATTACTTGGCTTTATCTTGGGTTTAGGGTGAGAGCAATGCTCCTTCCATTTTTTAGGCCTCACTTATACTCCTGATGTAATTCACACTCTTTTATTTTGTTATCATATGAGAAAGCCATTATTTCCCTGTCCATTCCATCACTGAGCCAATTTTTAGGAATGGTTTCACCATATCTTTGAAAATTAATCCATACACACTTTCCCCCCTAATATCTCTGTGATATGTGTAGCATATTCTAACTATGTGAATGCAAAGAAGTAACTACTTAGGATGCTGCAAGCCACAGTAGTTGTAGATTTTCATTAAAAACTGTGGGAGTTACAGAGTAATTTGACCATAAAGTGTTCTGAACATTATTCCAAGGTATATAATTTATTATGCTGTGACTTGCTTTGAAAGCATAAAATGCTTTGAAATTGCCTAGCGTTTTGGGTACATGTTCTATAAATAGACATGTTCTTTAGAAAAGAAATGTACATCTATAAAATTTTCTGTTAATAGACTTTCAGATATAATTGAAAGGAATTCAAAGATTTAAAAATACATTTTAATGAGAGTAGAATGGTAAAAAGTGTGCTAATATGATCAATTATTTTCCTCATTAAAGATAAAGTTTCTCATTATATCTTATTTAATTTATATAGAATTAGTTTAAAATAATTATACTTTACTTAATTTTATAGTTACAATGGAGAATGGGATCTAGCTCAAAAAGCATTGGATGATATTATATACAGAGCCCAGCTAGAATTATATCCAGAGCCATTGCTGGTAGGTGCCTCACTTACTACGTAAATTTCGTAATTTTCAGCTTAAAACTATAAATTAAGAAGCCGTTTGTAGTGCATTAATACATTATTAATACTCAATGATTCATGTTCCTGTTGTAATAGAAAACTTTTATATTTGAAAAAGGTATATATAATTTGAAATTTTCATTAAGCTAACTTCTTAGCCTGGTAGTCCTTTTCATATATGTAAGAATGTTCTCATTAACATGCTAGAGCTGCATTTATTACTTAGCATTAGGAAATATAATTTAATATTTTAGAATTTTAAATTTCATCACATATATTTTTAACTGTGAATTTTGTTCTTACTCCTTAATTTAGAGGATTTATGTATCATCTAATGGTATATCTTGGAGGAATTATTCTTTTTAAAAACCTGTTAAGATTTAGCATCTTGTTTTATCTGAGTATAATATATCTATTCAATGACAATCTTAAACTATATTTTTCCTTCTTAGGTTGCCAATGCAATACAAGCTTCGTTGCCTCACGGTGCCATGAGATCTAGTAAGGAGGGTACAAGGTGTATTCAAGTTGAGATCACACCAACTTCCTCTAGAATATCAAGAAATGCAGTAACCAGCATGTCAATAAGAGGTCACAGATGGAAAAGACACGGTAAGAAATAAAACACTTCAGATTAGAGGATTGTTAGTGCTGTCCCCTTCTTTTCCATACTTAAGGTGCTGTAACTTCTAAATTTAGTAAATAATATTATAGTGGCATGGAAGAAAGAGCTATTGACCTTTAGCTTTTCATTTACTATCCATGAATGGCAGTCAATAAGAAAACAGAGCCCTTTATGTTACTTGTATGGATGAAAATTTATTTAAATGTTGAATTGGCTTTAAATTTTATTTCAACACAATAGTAAGATAGGAAATACACGTTTCAATTATTAATACATTTTGGATTTCTATTCACAACTGCTTGCAAATATTCCTTAATGTTCTTGATTTTTGAACTCTTTAGCAGGTATACTTGTATACAGGAATAGATATATATTATAATATAGGACTTAAACATTTTCTTCTGAAAGTCTTAGTAAAGAATCCTATGGTACTGATCCAACTCTAGATATTTCTATATTCTGGAAGTTAATTTTCTTGCAAGATTATTTGTTTTAGTATTCGTTCTTGACTGCTTCATCTTATTCTTTAAAAATCCTACTGGAAGTTAATTTTATTTACCATGACCTTCTCAGTGCTTTCCATCACTCTACTTTCTCTCATACCTTATTTTTTAATTTGATTTCTTGTTCTTTTTATAACCCTCTTCCTGCCTAGAAGTTAACCACAGAATTGGAAACAAAAAGGTGCTTCTTTGCCACAAGCAAGCATAAGTATTGGTGTAAAACAAAATCCACTCTCTGTTTTCTTCTTCCTATAAACTGCAATGAAAATGGTAGCTCCTTTAGTATATTTGATAGTTCCAGTTGTCTCTAAAGTGCCATGATTCACTGTGAAATAGAAAGTTGATAGCAGTTGCCATTGACAATCCACTCCAGTACTCTTGCCTGGGAAATCCCGTGGATGGAGGGGCCTGGTGGGCTACAGTCCATGGGGTCACGAAGAGTCAGACATGACTGAGCGACTTCATTTTCACTTTTCACTTTCATTCACTGGAGAAGGAAATAGCAACCCACTCCAGTGTTCTTGCCTGGAGAATCCCAGGGATGGAGGAGCCTGGTGGGCTGCCGTCTGTGGGGTCGCACAGAGTCAGACACGACTGACGTGACTTAGCAGCAGCCATTGTTCCTATGCAGGGAATCTAGAAGGTTGTATGTCCAAAAAAAAAAGATGATGGAATTCTCCAACTTAACCAATGATCATTTTCAGTCTTTTCCTTTTTTAAAGTAGTGTGATAAATTCCTGAAAGTCCTTTAGGAAGGCACAAAAAAGTGGAAATATGTTTGCCATTATCAAGGCAAATTATGCTATTGTGTAAAATATAGGGTCTAAATACATTAGTTTCTTCAGTGAAATTTATGCTACAGTTTGACTAGATTACAAATAGAAAGTCATTTAATTAGATATCACCATGTTACCCTAGAGGTCAGTTTTTTGTTTGGGCACTAACAGGTGAAAATAGGCACAGAGGCGATGAACCAGTTCATAGGGGTTGATTGTGGCCATAATTGCTCAAAAACTACCACTACAGGAAATGCAAGGATGAATTTTAATTCCTTTTCCACTGTTGCTTCTTTCTATTTAGGTGGACATATTGGGAACTAGGGGGAAAAAATATAGGTTGTAGTTAAAAATGTGAAATATTGAAGTTTTAATGCTTAATTGTATTTATATATATATACATGTGAAAGAGAAGATTTGCATATGTGTCCATAAATGCATTTAACGATATAAGATGTGTACCCAGCAATAAAATAGAAACCTTTTTTTTTTTTTTTCAGTAATATTGTATAGCAGTAAATTACCAAAACAAGAAAAGACTACTTGAATATATTGTATGCACTAGATTCTTACATATCTTCCAGATTTTATTTTGGCTACCACTTGAAGGGTTGGCACAGTGTCTTAAGGCTCCAGCCTCATAGGCTACAGCCTTTCTCACTACATTTATTCAGCCTTCACAACTCTAGCACTTGGGCAACTCCTATTTATGATAACAAAAAAGTCAAGGATGAGGATTTAGAAGAGAATGCACTATGAAAAGCAAGTCAGATGCATGTAGCAGAAACAGAATGTAGCTTAGTCTTATTGACCATTCATCTTCAGTGTGAATTCTCTTTATCCAGTGGACTCCAAAATATTCCTAGGCCAAGGTCCTTGTTTATCTCCACAGGTAGATTACATTCTCCCTTTTTAGAGCAATCTCCCTTTGAATTGAAAGCTTTTCTGTTTTCCACCACCATGGTCCTGATTCCGATCTGAACACCTTATCATTGTTCTGGCTCTAGCTGACACTGGCTTCTTGTGGGGAAGATAGGTATCTTTACTATAGTGCTTAAATACGTAGATAATTCTCAATTTGTAAATGGATTTTTAAATGTGTTTATATAGATTATTCATATATGAGTTATATATAAGTTATAATGAATTTAATTTATACATTAATTTTTATAGAAACAGTGTTAAAGGGCTTGTGGATTCCAGGGTGACCCACAAAAGACTTACTGTCTCATAATGTTTCTAAAGCATAGCACTGTAGAATGTAAGGTTAGTTTATGACTATGTGAAAACACAATCAGAGTTTCTTTGCGGGAACGCTTAAATGTGTTTTGTGTTCCGCCTATATCTCTATCATTCCCTTCCAACACCGATCCTCCCAGAAGGAAGGATTTCTTCTCAGACCCTGAACTGTATCACATGGTAGGAACGTGGAATATGCAACTTTAACTCAGTGATGATGAGGGTTGGGGTAGGAGAAGGGACGTGAAACATGAATGTTAAGGAATATTTTTTTTTCTCCTTGCTTCTTCCCTTGTTATTGCCAGTGCTGGGAAAGAAGAAAGCAGTTGTTCTTTTTCTTTTTTCTTTTCTTGGCTCTCTTCCCTTTTTCTTCTTATTTTAAAAATGAGATATAATTGATATGTAACATAGTTTCAGGTATACAGACAAGCATCAATATATGAATACACTGTGAACTGATAAGTAAAATAAATCTAGTTAATATGCATTACCTTTTGCCCCCTCATGAGAACTTGTAAGATCTACTCTCTAAGCAACTTTTAAAATATACCATATAGTATTATTATTAACGAATAATCACCATGCTGTATATTACATCCCATGACTTATGTTTTTATAACTTGAAGTTTGTATCTGTTGATCATTTTTGCCCATTTCACCCACTACCATTTCCCACCTCTGTTCTCTGTATCTAGTTCAGAGTTTTTGTTTGTTTTTTATATTTCACATATTAGGAAGCTCACATGGTATTTGTCTTTCTCTCTCTGACTTATTTCTTAGCATAATTCCCTTAAGGTCTATCCATATTGTTGCAAATGACAGGAGTTCCTTCTTTTTTATGAATAAATAACCTATCATATTTTCATTATTTATTCATTTGTTGATGGATGTTTAGGTTGCTTCCATATTTATGTCTTTCTTTATTGCCTCTCTTCTTTTTTCTCTATTTTGCATCCTAGCTGGGGAGAAAAGGGGCAGGNTGCACAGGTCAAGCCAAAGCTTCCAACCCCTCTGTGGTTCAAGGTCAAGAGTGCTAGAGAGTCAGTAAGGAGATAAGAGAGGAAGGATCAAGCACTGGAACATCATTCTACCTCATCACACTCATGGAGAAAAATTCCTTCTAACCTTCAAAAGAAGATATTCTCAGGACTTCCCTGGTGGTGCAGTGGCTAAGACTCTGAGCTCCCACTGCAAGCGGCCTGGGTTCGATCCCTCGTCAGGGAACTAGATCCCACATGTGGAGACTAGGAGGTTGCATGCCCCAGTGAAGACGGAAGATGCCATGATGTGCCAAAACTAGGATCTGAGGTAGGCAAAAAAAAAAGGTGTTTTTTTTAATTTTTAAAGGTAAAAAAAAATTTTTTTTTTCAAGAGGTTCTTTCTACAACCTATTTTTCTGGTCAAGCAAAGTGCTAGGTAAGGGATGGAATCTGCAGCCAGAATATCTAGGTTTAAAGCCTGATCCTGTCACCTTCTATCCTCGTGACCAAGGGCAAATTAAATATTTGTCCTCTCTGGGCCTATTTCCTCATTTGTAATATGACATAATAATAGCACCTTCTTCTTGTGTGAAAGATTAAACAAGACAATAAAAACAAGGCCTTCAGAAGAGTGATTGGATTACATTAACAGTGCCTTATTCAATATTATTGTATAATTGTTATTACTGTCCTACTGAATAATTAAGCTATTATTGGTCACCATTAAGAATTACCAGAGTGCTTCATGTCTGTAGTTTTTACATACAATCGGAAAGCAGTGTCTCCCAAAGAATTTGATATGAACTGCCTTATGTACTTGTTCAAAAGACATGTATCAACCATGATTCCCATCCAGACACGCTGGGGCATAATGTCCAGGAGGGCTGTGTAGAAAATGTATTTTGGACCCACACTCCAGGTGATTCTTATTTNATGCTTTTGAACTGTGGTGTTGGAGAAGACTCTTGAGAGTCCCTTGGACTGCAAGGAGATCCAACCAGTCCATTCTGAAGGAGATCAACCCTGGGATTTCTTTGGAAGGAATGATGCTAAAGCTGAAACTCCAGTACTTTGGCCACCTCATGAGAAGAGTTGACTCATTGGAAAAGACTCTGATGCTGGGAGGGATTGGGGGCAGGAGGAGAAGAGGACGACCGAGGATGAGATGGCTGGATGGCATCACGGACTCAATGGACGTGAGTCTGAGTGAACTCCGGGAGATGGTGATGGATAGGGAGGCCTGGCGTGCTGCGATTCATGGGGTCGCAAAGAATCGGACACAACTGAGCGACTGAACTGAACTGAACTGTTATCACCACATTTCTAAAGCACACACCTATCAGTAGAACTAGGAACTGTTTCTGAGCAATATGCAATAAATATTTGTTGAATGAATGTCAAAACAACAACCATACATTTCCAATAGTTACCGTGGTTTCTTCCGTCTACCTCCAGCATAACACAAACTTAAAGATTCAGAATGACAAGTAGAGTTCTTCTGGAATACTAAGCGGTGGTGAATAGCAGTATAGAGAGGGATTCTGAGGGGAAAGCTTGGCTGATTAGTGAAGGATGCCTGGAGCTGGGAAGGTGGGGGAGGAGTACAAGGGCCATCAATTTGCTGACACCACCCGGACAGATCACGGATCAAAATCCAAAGTTAAAAAAGCTCAGTGTTTTTTGCCATCTGAACACTGTCTTTCCTGGCGTGGTGTACTTTAATTTTCATTAGTCTAATTGGCTACTCTGTCCCCCTGAATTAGGAGGAGCTCCTTGGGGACAAGCCTTTTCCAGCTTTCTGATTTCCACAGAGCCCTGGAAACACTTGTAAAATGCCAGCTGACCCTTCTGTGATACCTAGTGAAAATAAAAATCATTGAGCCTCTTCATGTAATTAAGCACCATCAGGGGATTCTGAAACCAGCCATTAACCAGCAGAGTGGTATCTACAAATGAACAGTACTATGGGAGAAGGAAATGGCAACCCACTCCAGTATTCTTGCCTGGAAAATCCCATCGACAGAGAAGCCTGGTAGGCTACAAGTCCATGGGGTTGTAAGGAGTCAGACAGGACTGAGAGACTTCACTTTCACTTTTCATTCTGCCCCACCACCCTCCCTGCTGCTGCTGCTGCTGCTGTTGCTGCTGCTAAGTTGCTTCAGTCGTGTCTGACTCTGTGCGACCCCATAGATGGCAGCCCACCAGGATCTGCCGTCCCTGGGATTCTCCAGGCAAGAACACTGGAGTGGGTTGCCATTTTCTTCTCCAGTACATGAAAGTGAAAAGTGAAAGTGAAGTCGCTCAGTTGTGTCCGACCCTCAGCGACCCCATGGACTGTAGCTCACCAGGCTCCTCCGTCCATGGGATTTTCCAGGCAAGAGTACTGGAGTGGGGTGCCATTGCCTTCTCCACCACCCTCCCTAGCCTGGCTCATTCTTTACTAATCAACCAGGGTTTCCTCTTCACAGTCCCTCTCAGTAGAGATTGAGAGGGTCAGTTCACTTATAAACTTCAACAAAAAAAACCCATCTAAACTAGCAGATCGCAGTTCAAGTTCTCAACTCTGGCTTATACTTGGGAATCATCTGTATTTTAGAAAATGCAGGGTCTCCCAATCCACAGAAATGATGATGCAGTTGTCAGCAGGGGACAGAGACATCAGTGTGGATTTGGTTTTACAAAATTTCCAACTGACTAAAATGAACAGCCAGACTGATAATGTTAATTGATGCCAGAGGAACATGAGTTCCTAAAGACTATATCCTTCTCTTATGAATTTATGTGTATTACCTAGCATATTAGAGACCATAAGACAGTTCTCAATAATATCTTATTTAAGTTACCTTTTCCCAAAGTTGACCACTAAACCTTTATTTGAACACAGCCACACCCACTCATCCATGTCTACAGGTAGCTGATTTTATGCTACAAGGACAGCAATGAACATATGTGACAGAGACCTTGTAGGCCACAGACCTAAAACATTTACGATGTGGCCCTTTAAGAAAACCTCTGCCGCCCTGGACTGGTGGATTTAAGGAATAGAGCAGAGAAACATTAATCAATACCAACCAGTTCAGGCTGAATCCTAAATGTTCTGAGGAAAGAAAGGCCTCAGCCACAAAGGGCTCATATTAAACAGGGCCCCACCTCTTACCTTCAATCCTGGCAGTTTTGCTTTTACTTTTCAAATTTCATTTGAAAAAAGAGTTGCTTTATTGCCAAGAACACCACTGACTTACAAACTCAAAGGTCCGAAGAGGCAAGAACCAAGTCAGTTATACTCCAGTCTGCTATAGATAACCTTTACTAACATTCTCTGACACCAAAGTAATTAATCTCAGCTTATTTAAACCGAATATCTGACAAACAGCTATTTAGGCATCAGATCCTCCTATCAAGTTATACATATTATGTAAATTTATTTAACTCTGCCATTTCTTTTAAAAGTTACGGTTTAATGTTATATTGGGGGGTTTTGTAACAGTCAACAGAAGAAAAGGCCATGGAGAGACTAGCTTGAAATTCTATACATCACCATGCTAAATCAATCCCTCAGCTGCGTCTGACTCTTTGTGACCCCATGGACCGTAGCCCAACAGGCTCTTCTGTCCAAGGGATTCGCCAGGCAAGAATACTATAGTGAGTTGCCATTTCCTTCTCCATACATGACAGGCTAAAGGCATTTCTATTATATTTGTCAATATCTCTTAGAAAAGGATGTAAGCAATAACCCTTCTTAGTATTTACAGCCTAGAGACGTGTGGATTTGTCATTAAAAACTAATTATCAAATTATATATATCACCCTAACTCCCTATTCTTTGGGAGAGCCAAGATTCACGAGTTGGTAAAATTATCTTTCCCCTTTTGAAACACAATACAGTATTTCGTATAGCCTTTATTTTGTTATGGTCTATTACATATAATCCTTTAATGTAAGCTGCCTAAAACCCTTTGGTGGAAGTTGACAATGTATAAGAAATATATATATATTAATGTTATTAATCCTACAGAAGAAATAGATTTCTCAGTTTGAACACAGCACAAGTGAAAAGATAAAAGAATAAAAGAGACATTTAAACAACTGTCATATAAATTAATAGGATGCAATTATTGGTCTCTTTTTCATCTTAGATGAAAATCAATATACAGTATTAATTGCTAAATGTTATAAGTCAAATGCGACTTCATGTAAACCATACAACTCAACAATTTCAAGTTTATATACCAGAAAATCAAATATTGCTCATATCCTCTCTTATCCAAAAGGGCAGGAAGTAATGTTTTCCACCTGCATTGCATAATTAATCTCATACACACTAGATAGTATCTTTGCAAGTCTTGAAATAAAACTGAATTCATCAAATTCCAACATAAATCATTAAGCCATCAAGAAATCTTCTCCTTGCTCTGAATATTTCATCTTAATTTATTCACCTTTCCATAATTGGTTTATACCATTTATCTTGTTGTGGGGGGGGTGTTCAGATTTATGACGAAGAAAAAAAAAAAGTAACAACACAGAAATGAGACCTAGAAAAACACACGAGAGCTATGAAAACAGCCCATCCATCATCTCTACATTTTGATTCCAGAGACAGCAGAGAAAGGTGCTGTTTCCACACCACTCACCCAGCACACTTAAAAAGGTTTGCTCCATCACTTATACAACTGAAACTGACTGATTAGCTGCTGGAGAAAAATCAATACAAATATCCTAGAAAACACTAGCTTGTAAATTCATTCTGGCCCCAACAAAGTCCTGGTCATTGCTTGACATGTTTTTCTAGATATCTAAAATGCAACGATGTCAAACCTCAGTCCCCAAAGACTGTCATGGCTAGGAATTTTTAAAACCTAAAGCTCAGCACTGGTGAAGTGAGGGTGGGAGGTTTCCCAACGGTCTGTTAAGAACAAAAAGATGATACCCAGAAATTAACCTGGTAAATATCACACTCATATGCAGAACTGCCACGAAAATGAAAAACACATGAGAAGGTTAAAATAGTCAATGAAATGTAAAAAAAAAAAAAAAAAAAAAGGC
>SJYX01008749.1:332573-381596 GCA_006410675.1 Oreotragus oreotragus | reverse complement strand
AACAAGATGTAAAAAAAAAAAAAAAAAAAAAAAAAATAAAAAAAAAAAAAAAAAAAAAGGCTAGGAAACAAACAAAATATAAAAACTATATATATTTTTCATAAAAGGTAAACTACAGTTTCTATTAAAAAATATAAAGTTTGTTTAATGATATCCATTCAAAAGTTAATGGGCTCCTTTTCTCATTCTTGGCAGCTGAATGTATAGTCAGTATATTTTTAGTACTTTAGGAAGCCACTTTATATTCAGAATGATTTCATGATTATTTCAGAATCTCTTCTGAATGCTCCCTTGCCTATGGGCTAGCACTAGTCTCTTCACTCATTAGATGTCTAAGAAATAAATGTTTATGAATATAAAATGTTCCATGAATATGCTATTCAGAAAGAAATTGTTACCTTATTGTATAATCTATCACATGACAGGCAACCAGGGATACAATCCCTATCCTACAATTGGTATAGAGATTTTTTTAAAAACCATTTTGTATTTGTGACACATAGTCATTTAAAAATTTAAGAAAAAGTAAGAAAAGAAATGCAGTTTTCAGTTGGGAAATTTAACTTGCATTGACATAATAGCTTTAAACACTAAAATTCAGTGACAGCATATTTGGACTTTTCTTCTTAAATTCTCAAAGAACCATGTTTATTACTGATTATGGGAAAATTTAATAATGGTATAATATAGAAATTAAGGGGCTCTGATCCTCTAAATATTCCTAATTTCTTAATTATTAAAGAATGATACACAAGAGTCACCAAAGAAGAAAAACAGGCTATTTCTACTATTACATTTAACTTCATAAATTATTCTTTGCAATTTAAAAACTCATAGCGATTTTAAAACTCATAGGAACTCTACACAACCATTATGATACCAAGGTTTGCTGCAGAACAAAAGACAATGCTGCCAACTCAACGTCTTTAAAATGTGAGCTTCTAGACTGCTATTTCCTATTGTGAAATAAGGCCTTAACATGATTTTGCATTTGTCAAACTGAGAAAACAAAAGGTGACTGTCATATTCAATAGTTCCTATCTGTAAAGACATTCTTCATAAAATATATTTTAGAAGTAAAAGAAAATGTCTCATGGTTCTAATCATTAATGTTACAGATATTACAATATTCTCACTCAAAACTGGACTTCTCAAAAAAAATTAGACTTCTCTTATTTATTTTAAATTCCTCCAGTTTAAGTTACATGCCTTCTTTATGATAAGGGCAAAACCAATGACTTCATGTAAGTTATCTCAAATTCAAACAACAAACAACACTACATGTCATAGTAATAAGAAAACCATGACTTGTATACATCAAGTACCTTTGTCAGATCATGTGGCTGGAACCCAGCAGAGCACTGTTGTGAATTCAAACTCTCCTATGGCAAAGACCATCAGATACTCACAACTTAAAATTTCCTAAACACACTGGCTTACCTAGAAAGTTAAGACCTCCGTATTTTAGTAACAGTTCCACCTATCAACCCAATAAGCCATCAGTCCAAAAATTAGCCTTTATTCATGACAGGCAACCAGGGATACAATCCCTATCCTACAATTGGTATAGAGATTTTTTTAAAAACCATTTTGTATTTGTGACACATAGTCATTTAAAAATTTAAGAAAAAGTAAGAAAAGAAATGCAGTTTTCAGTTGGGAAATTTAACTTGCATTGACATAATAGCTTTAACCACTAAAATTCAGTGACAGCATATTTGGACTTTTCTTCTTAAATTCTCAAAGAACCATGTTTATTACTGATTATGGGAAAATTTAATAATGGTATAATATAGAAATTAAGGGGCTCTGATCCTCTAAATATTCCTAATTTCTTAATTATTAAAGAATGATACACAAGAGTCACCAAAGAAGAAAAACAGGCTATTTCTACTATTACATTTAACTTCATAAATTATTCTTTGCAATTTAAAAACTCATAGCGATTTTAAAACTCATAGGAACTCTACACAACCATTATGATACCAAGGTTTGCTGCAGAACAAAAGACAATGCTGCCAACTCAACGTCTTTAAAATGTGAGCTTCTAGACTGCTATTTCCTATTGTGAAATAAGGCCTTAACATGATTTTGCATTTGTCAAACTGAGAAAACAAAAGGTGACTGTCATATTCAATAGTTCCTATCTGTAAAGACATTCTTCATAAAATATATTTTAGAAGTAAAAGAAAATGTCTCATGGTTCTAATCATTAATGTTACAGATATTACAATATTCTCACTCAAAACTGGACTTCTCAAAAAAAATTAGACTTCTCTTATTTATTTTAAATTCCTCCAGTTTAAGTTACATGCCTTCTTTATGATAAGGGCAAAACCAATGACTTCATGTAAGTTATCTCAAATTCAAACAACAAACAACACTACATGTCATAGTAATAAGAAAACCATGACTTGTATACATCAAGTACCTTTGTCAGATCATGTGGCTGGAACCCAGCAGAGCACTGTTGTGAATTCAAACTCTCCTATGGCAAAGACCATCAGATACTCACAACTTAAAATTTCCTAAACACACTGGCTTACCTAGAAAGTTAAGACCTCCGTATTTTAGTAACAGTTCCACCTATCAACCCAATAAGCCATCAGTCCAAAAATTAGCCTTTATTCCACAAGACAATAGAAAAACATTGCACTGCACATATTTCATGGTGGGGGGACTAACCAAGCACATGTGTATCTATTGATGATGATGAAAATAATATTAAATAAATCTCTTTTAATACTTTCTCTAGAAACAGCCACTAAGTCACTGTTAACCTCTGATATATTCTTTAAGTCACTTATTTTAATCAGCAAACCCACGTGTAATTTGTATGCCTTTTAAATCAGAGTTAGTGGATCGATCATACAGTTCTAATATCTCTGTTATCCAATAGATATAGGGGAAAACAAACACCAAGTAAGAATGCCAGCAAAGGATCATTTTTTAAAGAAAGTAGGCTTCTGTACAAATTCATTCCCTTTCTAAGGAATCCTTAAAGTAACCGTATTGCAGAAAAGACAGCCACTCAGACTTCTCCTCTGATTAGCCAATTCACCTGGTTCTGAAACAGAACAAGAGTCAACGCGTTTCTATTTATTCCTTTCAGTACAAGTTGAATGTGAACAGAAGAGGGGACTGTGCTAAGAATGTAAAGTTAGGAAAAAAAAATTGTCCAGAAGTGCTGAATTAATCAAGAGTATTTTTCTCTTTGTTTTAAAGAGCAGTTGAAATTCATGTTGATAAAAGATTTTCACTAAATAGGTGTGTTTGTAAAACATACTTTCTGAGATTCAGGGTGTGAAGGAGTGGGAGTAGCACTCTAAGTTACTTGCTAAAAGGAAAAGCACATTGCCAATAAGTATTAACCCACAAGATTATGAGACAATAGATTATCTCATGTTGGTTATCAAAACACACCAATGTTATATACACATACTATAAACAAAAACAAAATAGGAAATTTATGGTTATGTGTCAACACAATTGTGATTCACGTTACAAATGTCCTACTACATGCTGAGAGATATCGAGGCAATCACATTTTCCAGCAAGTGATGAATCAGAAGTAGCTGGCCACCCACCCAAAGAATTACTCTCTTTGGGACTCTATACCATTACCAATCTTCACAGCTCCAACAGTCCTATGGATGAGTGGGGGTTATCTTTACTTGCTCAAAGTAAAATCTACCTTCTCTTTCTCTTTCCTTATGTTTTCCAAATGGCCCAGAATTTAACAAAGAAAGAGGAAATCTTTAAAAACTATTTCACTCAGTCCACAAAAGTCTAATTAACACACACCAGAAGGTCATGGCTTTCATTTTTATTTTTTTGTCTTTTTCATGAAATGTAAAGACAGGTGATAAATTTCAAAGCATGCCACTTACCTTAGAGTCATAAGAAAACAGGAGAGTGGTGAAATAAAAGTTATGCAAATAGCATAATCTGATTATGATAACATCTTCTATTAGATAAGCTGAAACATTTGCAAACTCTTCAGAAAGCTAAACAAGCATACACAGAAAGTGAAGTTTTACTTAGAAGACTATTAAAATTTATTACAGAGACTGAAGTCACACAGAATTCTAGAAACTCTTACCTTGAAAAGACTGTTTGGCTCTATCTACTAATTCATCAATTGGATAACTGGCCAAATTTCCTCTGGCGTGTTTAGTTTTGCAGTAGGTACAAGCATTGAGACACCTATTCAAATGACAGCAATAAATACAGTTAAAACTTTTAAAGACACTTAACACAGGGGGAAAATATCCAAAATATACACCAAAGTGCTGTTTTGTTTCATTTGTCAGTTTATATAAAAGATATGGAAAATGAGTATCTACCAAGCTTCATATTTATTTCCACTAGGCACAGAAATCTGCAATTTCTAATTCTTTTAAAAGTTTCAACTATTCAAGAATGGTTGTACAAACCACATAATACTGATTTCATGGAACAAAGTTTATAAGTGCTTAAAATGGTTAATCAAAAGAAAAAACATTCAAAATTCTTAAACCAATGGAATTTATTTGGCTATTATAAAAAAGAAATTTTAATATCACTTATTATATACTGCATTATTCATAAATGAAAAAATGTTAACTTTTAACTAATGACATAAGAATAAATCAGCAACACAGAATTCTCATAAGCAAATACATTCTTAATAATCTTCAGATAATATCTTTAACTCTTCGAAATCAGAAAGAAATATTCAAACAGGTCCAATAAATGGTCTTTGGGATTATATTCATCAAAGTAACTGAATGACAACATTAGTTTCAAAAAATTAAAAAATAGAATTATCTCCCAAAAAACTTAAGAGATGATAAAGAACTGACTTTTAATAATGAAAATGTTAGTTCTAGTCTTATAATTTAAAAATAGTTTAAATACACTTTATTATAAAATTAAAAAAAACCATTACACATAATAAAATATATTTTTGCCAAAAAGATAAGTCTCGGCAACACTGAACGGAACAAAGAATAACATCTCTTCAAAGATTCAACTGCTATAATAAATAGCAAGGTTTTTTAAGACCATCACTAAGCGATGCTTTAAAATTTCAAAATGAGAAAAATTAAACTTCTAATAATTACAAGTAGCCAATGTGTCATTCTGTTAATATATAATTTAAAAATACATATAAACCATATAAATCAGGAGGCAACAATGTAATGCTTAAGTTATAATTATTTTTGCATGGAACTCTTGAGTAAAACAACACATTTTTTTTGGCAAGGATTTTTAACTTTTTAACAGACCACATACTCTTAAAAAACTAACATCCCTTTCTTCCTAAGCCATTTACACACACACACACACACAAACCGTCATCTCTTATATGAATAGAAGTTCTGGTCCCCCAACTGTTACATGTCTTCTCTTTTGAACTTTCATCTGTTCCATAATAAGGAAAAAAAGTAATCTTTTTTTTTTAAACTTCTCCTTGGAAGACGAGGGCTTCCCTTTTGGCTCAGCTGGTAAAGAATCCACCTGCAATGTGGGAGACCTGGGTTTGATCCCTGCGTTGGAAAGATCCCCTGAAGAAGGGAAAGGCTACCCACTCCAGTATTCTGGCCTGGAGAATTCCATGGACTGTACAGACCGTGGAGTTGCAAAGAGTCAGAAACGACTGAGCGACTTTCACTTTTACACTGTAGAAGACTCACTTCATTTTGCTTAGCCCAGACTGAGCACCAGGCATTTTTCTAGACGTTGTACATACATTATCCCATTTAACTCTTCTCAAGTTGGGTGTTACTGTCTCCATCTTACAGATGCTTCGAAAAAGTTAGGTAATACAGTTGATTTCACAGAAATAAAAAGAAGCGTAAGATACTACTATGGCAACAACTACACACCAACTAGAAAACCTAGAATAAAGAAAACCTCGAGAAAAAGCCCACCAAGACTAAATCATGATCCCACTTACAACAGCATCAAAACAACGAAATGCCTGGGGATAAATTTAACCAAGAAGGTTAAGATCTGTAGAATGAAAATTTTAACACACTGATGAAACAAAAATTTTTAAAAAGAACAAAGCCAAAGGCAGCTCAATTCCTAATTTTAAATGAAATTACTAAGCTACAGTAATCAAAATAGTAGGTGCTAGTGAAAAAACAGGCATACAGGCTAATGTAAAAGAACTGAGAGTCCAGGAATAAACTCATGAATATACAGTGAACTAATATTTGACAAAAGAGCCAAGAATACTCAATACAGAAAAGACAGTCAATTCAACAAATGGCGCTGGGAAAACTGAAAATTAACTTGCAAAAGCCCTTACTTGTATCAGTGAGAAGAATTAATAGAAAATGAGTTACAGACTTAGGTGTAAAATCATAAACAATGTAAATCACGATTACACGTAAAACCAGAAGCTCCCAGAAGAAAACACAGGGAAAAGTTCCTTGACGTTGTTCTTAGCAAAGATTTTATTTTTGGGTATGACACCCAAAGCACAAATAACAGAAGCAAAAATAAACAAGCTGGACTACATCAAACTAAAAAGCTTCTGCACAGCAAAGAAAAACAATGAAATGAAAAGGCAAACAACAGAAAGAAAATATTTGTAAACCACACATCTGATTCAAAATATATGATTGAATTTCTGATTCATAATATATGATTATTCCATATTTCCATTCCATTTAGTCACTCAGTTGTGTCAGACTCTTTGCAACCTCATGGACTGCAGCACGCCAGGACTTCCTGTCCATCACCAACTCCCGGAGTTTACCCAAACTCGTGTCCCATGAGTCACTGATGTCATTCAACCATCTCATCCTCTGTCGTCCACTTCTCCTCCTGCCCTCAATCTTTCCCAACATCAGGGTTGTTTCCAATGGGTCAGCTCTTTGCATCAGGTGGCTAAAGTATTGGAGTCTCAGCTTCAGCATCAATCTTTCCAATGAACACTCAGGAATGATCTCCTTTAGAATGGATTGGTTGGATCTCCTTGCAGTCCAAGGGACTCTCAAGAGTCTTCTCCAACACCACAGTTCAAAAGCATCAATTCTTTGGCACTCAGCTTTCGTTATAGGCCAACTCCCACATCCATACATGACTACTGGAAAAACCATAGCCTTGACTAGACGGACCTTTGTTGGCAAAGTAATGTCTCTGCTTTTTAACATGCTGTCTAGGTTGGTCGTAACTTTCCTTCCAGGGAGCAAGTATCTTTTAATCTCATGGCTACAGTACTGCTGGCACCTAGTTAAGTGATCAGTAAGCACTGGTTAGTGGTTGCTTACTGTGACCATCCTCATCAATTCTGTAAGGAAATCATTGAACACCATCATGTTCCAGGAAGACCTGACCTTCTGGAACTGATGCGATGCTGATAGGTTGACGTCAAAACCAAATCATGACTATGAAAACCAAATCATGTTTTCCTACTGGCTCACTTAATAAAGGTGGGAATGTACTCCCCATGGAAAACCCATTAGGAAAATGGACTAAAACATTTAAATAAAACAGGGTGACTGATACTCGGAAACATTTATAATCATCGAAACAAGGCAGAAAGTATAAATGTTACATTAAGTAAGTAAATAAGTAAGTAAGTAAAGTCACTCAGTCGTGTCCAACTCTTTGTGACCCCGTGGACAGCAGCCCACCAAGCTCCTCAGTCCATGGGATTCTCCAAGCAAGAATACTGGAGTGGGTTGCCATTTCCTTCTCCAGGGGATCTTCCCGACCCAGGGATTGAACCCAGGTCTCCCGCATTGGAGGCAGACGCTTTAACCTCTGAGCCACCAGGGAAGTAAGAATTCAAAATATTCTTTACTAAACTGCTCCCTCCAGGTTAATGAGAGTTGTTGATGATGTGATGTATTTTTGAAGTTCGAAACTCTCCACTGTATAAGTTCATCCCTATTTGTAGTTACAAGAATACCTATTATTATTTAAATAAAGTGAAGATTTCTATAAGCATGTTAAAACAGCACTAACCAGGCACTAAGTCTGCTAGGTCTTACATTTAAAAAGGAGAGAGGTTTGTTACAATACACAGGAAAAACAGCCAATGCAAAATCAGAAACCAGTGAGCTTTCTGATGCTTTTTGGTTTAAAAACAATCTTTCAATCACCAGGAATTATGATGACCGGTCATTTCCACATGACAAGCCTCCATCAAAACAGATTCATCACAGAAGCCTTCCGTAGTTTCAGTTATCTGTAAACAATTAAGTAATTGTTTAAGAGTAAGAACACTGAGCCTGTTTCTTTAACTGTCAGAAAACAAAAGATCTTTGAGGGTTGACTGTTGAAAGCCGAAACCAAAGAGAGAAGGCTGTTGAACTGTAAGGAAGAAGCAAAATCCTGAACAGACATACCCTGTTGTCACAGAAGGGTAAAGCTAGCACACTCCACTCACCCATCTCTGTACAGGTTGTTAGAGGGCCACACGCCAAGAAATAACTGAAAGCCTCAAAAGTAGAGGCAGACTCCCGCATTGGAGGCAGACGCTTTAACCTCTGAGCCACCAGGGAAGTAAGAATTCAAAATATTCTTTACTAAACTGCTCCCTCCAGGTTAATGAGAGTTGTTGATGATGTGATGTATTTTTGAAGTTCGAAACTCTCCACTGTATAAGTTCATCCCTATTTGTAGTTACAAGAATACCTATTATTATTTAAATAAAGTGAAGATTTCTATAAGCATGTTAAAACAGCACTAACCAGGCACTAAGTCTGCTAGGTCTTACATTTAAAAAGGAGAGAGGTTTGTTACAATACACAGGAAAAACAGCCAATGCAAAATCAGAAACCAGTGAGCTTTCTGATGCTTTTTGGTTTAAAAACAATCTTTCAATCACCAGGAATTATGATGACCGGTCATTTCCACATGACAAGCCTCCATCAAAACAGATTCATCACAGAAGCCTTCCGTAGTTTCAGTTATCTGTAAACAATTAAGTAATTGTTTAAGAGTAAGAACACTGAGCCTGTTTCTTTAACTGTCAGAAAACAAAAGATCTTTGAGGGTTGACTGTTGAAAGCCGAAACCAAAGAGAGAAGGCTGTTGAACTGTAAGGAAGAAGCAAAATCCTGAACAGACATACCCTGTTGTCACAGAAGGGTAAAGCTAGCACACTCCACTCACCCATCTCTGTACAGGTTGTTAGAGGGCCACACGCCAAGAAATAACTGAAAGCCTCAAAAGTAGAGGCAGGCATTTAATTTAGCTCAAGTCTTGAAAAACATCTGTGCTAGAACAGTTTTACATTATAGAAACGAAACAATAAAATAATGAACTTCCACAATTAAAATCTTAAAATTATCAAAAAAATATTTCAAAGGGTTCAAATGCATAACATGCTAATTTGATACCTAAACCACATACAGTGAATGAAAATGAAAAGTTTTAATACATTAGGCTTTTTCTTTTAAAGAGCATCTTCTGATATCACAAGCTTTAGAATGACTTAAATATCAGAGTTATATTTTTAAAAATTCACCTTATTGATATCTCTTTTTTTAAGGGGAGAAAAAATTATGTGACTTATGATTCTGTTTCTGCTTCGGGACAAAGATGATTTTAAATATGCAAAAACTACTAACATTCTGTGTCATTCACATACTCTAATTCTTATTTATTTTTAATCAGTTGACAGAGCATCATCTTTCTCAAAGCTTCAAATTTTACAAAATAAGTCCTTTGTAAACCAAAACCTTGGAAAAATCACATTGTGCTTTTCCATATGGAACCGTCATGAAGCAAAGAAAAAACAAAAACTCAAGAAACAAAAAGATTCACACACTGCAGGCTGTGCCAGACTTGACTGTTAAATATAGTCTATTGTGAACCCTCATCATGGTTTTTAAAGTATTCCAGAGTACTTCCCGGAAAATTACAAACTTTTTGATCTTTTAAACAAATCCAAAGATACTCCTTAGCAGCAAAATCTGATTGGAGCTACAAATGATAATTCCTGTTTGCCAAGAACAAAATCCTCAACAGGCAAAGGAAAAATAACATACCTGAAAAACTAGAATATATCCTAAATTCTTTAAACTTCCTATGGACATGGAACAACAGACTGGTTCCAAACTGGGAAAGGAGTACATCAAGGCTATATACTGTCACCCTGCTTATTTAACTTACATGCAAAGTACATCATGAGAAACGCTGGGCTGGATGAAGCACAAGCTGAAATCAAGATTGCCGGGAGAAATATCAATAACCTCAGATATGCAGATGACACTACCCTTATGACAGAAGGTGAAGAACTAAAGAGCCTCTTGATGAAAGTAAAAGAGGAGAGTGAAAAAGCTGGCTTAAATCTCAACATTCAGAAAACTGAGATCATGGCATCCAGTACCATCATTTCATGGAAAATAGATGGGGGAAAAATTTTGGAGCTCCAAAATCACTGCAGATGGTGACTGCAGCCATGAAACTAAAAGACACTTGCTCCTTGGAAAAGCTATGACCAACCTATACAGCATATTAAAAAGCAGAGACATTACTTTAGCAACAAAGGTCCATCTAGTCAAAGCTATGGTTTTTACAGCAGTCAGGTATGGATGTGAGAGTTGGACTATAAAGCTGAGCACTGAAGGATTGATGCTTTTGAACTGTGGTGTTAGAGAAGATTCTTGAGAGTCCCTTGAACTGCAAGGAGATCAAACCATTCAATCCCAAAGAAAATCAATCCTGAATATTCATTGGAAGACTGATGCTGAAGCTGAAACTCCAATACTTTACTTTGGCCACCTGATGCAAAGAACCGACTCACTGGAAAAGCAATGATGCTGGCAAAGAGTGAAGGAGGGAGGAGAAGGGGACAGGGGATGAGATGGTTGGATGGCATCACCGACACAATGGACATGAAGTTTGAGTAGGTCTGAGAGTTGGTGATGGACAGGGAGGTCTGGATGAAGGAAGGCCTGCAGTCCATGGGCTCGCAAAGATTTGGACACGACCGAGCGACTGAACTGAACTGATGGCCAGGGCTCCTCCCATGGAATAAATCTCTCCACTTGAGTTCCTGCCTCCATATCCAATCTCAACGTCCTACTCCAAAATTTCATTGTAATAACTGCTGCTTCTGTCTGTAACTGTAATTGTACCCTTTGCAATTGCAGGGGTTGGGATAGAAGGGTCTGGGAACACAGCTGCTAACCTTTCTACTATTTGTACTAAATTAAAAAACAACTGCAACCAGATTTTTTCCTTATCCTACTCCCATTAGTTGCTGTGTTACATCTTTTGCTTCAAGGAGTTGTGTCAATGTATTTAAACTCTGTACCCTTATTTCTCATTTCCTTTACCTGAAAGATATCTTTATCATCATCATCAATCAATCTCCGTAAAAGTCAACACAAGCTTTAAAATCATCTGGGGTGGTAAAGTACTAGTAAAAGATGGTTGTGGAATGCTTCCCAGGCACTCAGGCATACAATAATTTTATATTAATTGTTTCATTTATCCTTGCAACCATCTTGGTATAAGTATCATTATTCCTAACTTTCATACAGGAAACTGAGGTTGAAAAGGATTAAAAAATTTGTCCAAATTTGCATAGATGGCCAAGTAGAAGATGCAATCGATCTTATGGGAAATTCCTGTATCCTGGATTGTACTCTACTTCTCATGATATACAATAAATTACTCTAGGTAAGAATACATGATTGCTGGAGAGGATTAAGATGGGATGGCCGAGCGGGAAGCTCTAGGAATCTGTCTCCCCACCTAGAAAACAACTGCACTGGCAGAATCTGTCTGGCGTAACTGTTTTGGAATTCTGGAGCCTGCTGAAGGCTAGCGACTTCCAGCGGAAGATCTGAATGCAAACTGCCCAACAACAATAGAACAAACATGGGACATTCTCCAGGACAGACCAGATGTGAGACTGCAATTTAAGACTCCAAGTATTTTAAAAGATAGGTATCACACAAAGTTTCTTCTCAGACCACAAGAGAATGAAGTCAGAAGTAAGTAACAAAAAAGGAGAGGAAAATTCACAATATCGTGGAAATCAAACAACACATTTGTAAATAACTTATGAATCAAAAAAAGAAACCACAAAAGAGAAATTATAAAACAATTAGATAAGAACAAGCACTGCACACCAAAAGTTATGGGGTGCAGATAAAGGAGTATTATGGGGAAATTTCATAGCTAGCTAAAAACACTTCAAAAAAAAAAAAAACCTCATATCAATACTCAACTTTACAATGTAAGTAAATAGAAAAAGAATAAACTAAAATCAAGACTAGTAGAAAGAAGGAAATAAAGATCTGAGAAAAGATAGAGAATAGAGAAACAAAAGAGAAAATCAACAAAATCAAAGGTTGATTCCTCAAAAAGATTAATAAAAATGACAAACCTTTAGCTAAAGAAAAAAAAAAGGAGACTAATTAGTATACCATTATTACTAACTCTAAAGATATTAAAAGGATTATAAGAGTGACATGAACAATTGTACATCAACAAATTGAATTATCCAGTTGATATGAACAGATATCTGAAAATAAAAAAACTATTCAGACTAAATAGGCTTCCCTGGTGGCTCAGACAGTGAAGATCTGCCTGCAATGCAGGAAACCTGGGTTCGATCCCTGGGTTGGGAAGATCCCCTGGCGGAGGATACGGCAAACCACTCCAGGATTCTTGCCTGGAGAATCCCACAGACAGAGGAGCCTGGCAGGTTACAGTCTGCGGGGTACAGAAAGTCAGACATGACTAAGCACATACATATCCAGACTAAATCAGGAAGAAATAGAAAATGTGAATATACCTGTAACTAGTCCAGAGTTTGAATCAGTAATCAAAAATCTCTCAACACATAAAAGCTTTGAAGCCAATTACTTTGCTGGTCAAGTCTATCAAACATTTAGAGAAGAACTAATAACTATTCCTCTCTAGCTTTTTCAAAAACTGAAGAAAAGGGAATATCTTCCAACTCATTCTCTGAGAACAAAATTACCCTAACACTCAAGTCATACAAAACCACTGAAAGAGAAGGAAATCACAGAAAAGGAGAAGGAAATCCCTTGTGAACATCCTCAATAAACAAGATGCTGCTGCTGCTAAGTCGCTTCAGTCGTGTCCGACTCTGTGCGACCCCATAGATGGCAAACCACCAGGCTCCCCTGTCCCTGGGATTCTCCAGGCAAGAACACTGGAGTGGGTTGTCATGTCCTTCTCCAAAACAAGATGCTAGCAAACAGAATTCAGCAGCACATTACAAGAATTATATAGTACAACCAACTGGGATTTGCTGCTGAAATNCACCAGGCTCCCCTGTCCCTGGGATTCTCCAGGCAAGAACACTGGAGTGGGTTGTCATGTCCTTCTCCAAAACAAGATGCTAGCAAACAGAATTCAGCAGCACATTACAAGAATTATATAGTACAACCAACTGGGATTTGCTGCTGAAATGCAAGGATGTTTCAACAATGTGAATTGATCAACATAATATGCTATATCAACAGAATGAAAGAGGAAAAAAAAAATATGAGGTCAGTTGATGAAGAGAAAGCATTTGACAGAATTCAACATCTTTTCACTATAAAAACAATCAATACATTAGAAACAGAAACTTGCTCAACATAATTAAAAATATATATATATGAAAAACTCACAAAGAACATCATGTGCAGTGATTAAACTGAAAGTTTTCCTCTAAGATGAGCAACAAGGCATAGATGCCTACTTTCACCACTTCAAAGCAACATAATACTTAAAGTTTTAGCCTGATCAATCCCAAAATCAATTAAAAGAAAGAAGGGACATCGAAATTAGGAAAAAGAGGTAAAATGATCTCTGCATATGATTCCATTTACAATAACATCAAAAAGAATAAAATACCTATAAATTAACTGAACCAAAGTGCTGTAAAGTCTTTTGCACTGAAAACGACAATACTGCTGTAAGAAACTGAAGACACAAAAGTACAAATACACATCAATTTAGATTAGAAAACTTAGTATCATTAAAATGTCAATGTTACTCACAAATAAATAAAACATAAATAAATGTGAATAGACCTCATGTTAGATTAGAAAACCTAATATCATTAAAACATCAATATTATCCATAACGATCTAAAGATTCAATGCAATCCAGTTTAAAAAAAAAAAAGAAGACTCCAATGACATTTTTTGTAGGAATAGAAAAACCTATCCCAAAATTTATATAAAATATCAAGGTAGCCCAAACAGCCAAAACAATCTTGAACAAAACAGAAAGACTAAACGATTCACAGTTCCTGATTTCAAAACTTTCTATAAAGCTACATTAAAATAGTGTGGTACTGACATAAACACAGACATGTCAACTAGTGGAATAAAATAGCCCCAAAATAAACTCTCATGCATTCGGTTAAAGGATTTTGACAAAAGAGTAAAGATCACTTTTTCAACAAATGATGCTGGGAAAACTAGATATCCATACAAAAAAGTGAAGTTGGACCCTTACCTGAAATGATATACAAAACTTAACTCAAATGGATCAAGGACCTATATGCAAGACCTAAAACAATAAACTTCTTAGGAAAACACAAAGGAGAAAAGCTTCACAACGTTGGATTTGGCAATAATTTCTTGGATGCGACATCAAAGGCACAATGTAAGAAAACAGACAAAGGACTTCAGGAAAAGTTCTTAATTTTTTGCATCAAAAGAGATTGTCAACAGAGTAAAAGAGCAACCCACAGAATTGGAGATAATATCTGCCAACTAAATACCTGATAAAAGATGATGTCCAGAATATACAGAGGACTTCAAAATCTCAGTAACAACAACCCAATTCAAAAATGTGCAAAGGACTTGAACAGACATTTCTCAAAAGAAGATATATGAATGACTAATGTCTGTGCTTAGTCACTGAGCTGTGTTCGACTCTTTGCAACCCCATGGACTGTAGCCTGCCAGGGGGATTCTCCAGGCAAGAATACTAAAGTGGACAACCATCCTCTGCCCCAGGGGATCTTCCCAACCGAGGGATCGAAACCCAGCTCTCTTGCATTGCAGGTGGATTCTTTACCGCCTGAGCCACCAGGGAAGCCCAGGAACACCACAGTGGCCTAGCCCTTCTCCAGGGGAACTCCCCAACGCAGGACTCAAACCAGGGCCTCCTGCACTGCAGGCGGATTCTTTACCAGCTGAGCCACCAGGGAAGCCCCACAAATGACCAAAAGAGGGACATGACAAGATACTCAAACCACTAGAGAACTAAAAGTCAAAGCTCCAATGAAACACTAACTCACACCAATTAGGATGGCTATTACCAAAATGACAAAACCAAACCAAAAAACAAGTGTTGAAGTACATGTGGAGAAACCAGGATCCTTGGGCACTGGTGGAAACGTAAAACGGTGCAGCCACTGTGGAGAACAGTACGGTGCTTCCTCAGAAAAGTAAAAGCAGGTTCCGGTCAAGATGGCGGAAGAATAGGACGGGGACACCACTTTCTCCCTCACAGATTCATCAAAAGAACATCTCAAGGCTGAGCAAACTCCACAANTGGTGGAAACATAAAACGGTGCAGCCACTGTGGAGAACAGTACGGTGCTTCCTCAGAAAAGTAAAAGCAGAATTACCATATGATCCAGCAACTCCACTTCGAGAACTATATTGGAAAGAATTGGTAGTTCTATTTTTAGTTTTTTGAGGAACATAGATACTTCTCTCCATAGCAGATGTAGCAATTTACATTCCCAACCACAGTATAGGAGGATTCCCTTTTCTCCACACCCTCTCCAGCACTGACTGTAGGCCTTTTGATGATGGCCATTCGGATCGGTGTTAGGTGAAACCGCATTATAGTTTTGACTCACAATTCTCTGATAATTAGTGATGCTGAGCATCTTTTCATGTGCTTTTTGGCCATTTGCATGCCTTCTTTGGTCAATGATAACCTTTAGAATTGAAGCTGGATAAGTGAAAAAGGCAGGAAAAAAAAAGATTTTTACTGAATATTGCCCTAAATCAAGTAACATACCAACTGATACAAACATAGAATATAATTAATAAGCAACAATAAAAATCACCAGTTGGATTTCCAAATGTGTTCTATTTGTAGCTAGTGGCTTACTCCTTGGGGGATACACTTCCACACCCATAACAGCAACAACTGTTATCTGAATGTGTTTACCAAAACATTTGGTGAAAGATGAGGAAATCTTGACAATCATAAAGCACATACTTTTCCAAAATTTTCTTTTATTCCATCTACATTGTTATTTTTAATTTTATAAAACAATGACAACAGTACAAACAACTAAGGTTAAGCTATTCTCCCTCTCTCTCTCTCTCTCCCTCTCTCTCTCTCAGTGGAGATAGCTGTAGCCATCAAGTAATACTGACTAGTGAAGCAAAAGCAAATGATTGGCCAAAGTGACTATGTGCAGCAGAGGTGAATTAACTTACATATGTCCAAGCTGAAAAAGAAATAGGGACTCTGATGGCAACTATTTATCTGCTAACAGAGTAATAAGGCACTTTACTTACCAAGTGTGGGTAAATCATATATATATATGATAAGGTCAAAAAAGCAGTAATGAATACTCTTTTAAGGTAATGTAATCACGTAGATATACACCTGTATGTAAAGCACAGATGTGCAAGTACACAGACATACACACAGAGAATTCTGCCACTTGCACTCCTAAATACTCACTGCATCTCTGAGTTTGTTTTTTGTTTTGATTTTTTTTTTTTTAAAGATACAGACAAGTGGTCCCTTTTCCAAACATACTGTATCAGAATCTACAAGAATGGAACCAAGGCATACGCATTTGTAAAAAGTGGTGCTATCCTTATATGCCTGAATTGAGGCCAAATTTACTTGGTGATATTAGAAATAACAATTTACTTCTTGTGGCTTAATAGTTAACATATTTGCTAATGTTATCTGCTATTAAGGAAAACTGAAGCTTCACTTCCAAGTATTCTAATGGATAATGTATGAGAATAATCTCCAGCAACACTTATCTAAGGGTTAATCTCCTCACAGTTTGGTGAACCACACACTAATTACACGAAGAGAATAAAAACCTGAATAATTGACCCCAAAATCTATTAAAAAGTAAAAGAGTATCAGTGAAGAGCTGTTGTTTTTGCTTCCTCAGTGGCTATGGAGGCAGACGTCTGCCAGGGTGAAATCTCATAGAAAATACTAGCAGGAATGAATTCTGTAACATATAACAGGTACCATATTTTGGTGCCTGGGATAAAAGGTATCGCTCCAACATGGGTCAAAACATCCCGGGGAAAGAAAAAATATTTATCTTATATTCCAACTGTGTTAAAACTAGAAAGCTAAACTCAGATAATTTTCTAACCTGTGTAGGAAAATAGTCTGGGCCAAATAATAGTGCAATTACATAATGAATAGAGAGGAGGTGTTTTAAATTGAAATGTAAAAGTAACACCTAAGCATTTATGCAATTACCCACCATTTTAACTTCAACAAAACCTCCAAATTTGAGAAGTACAATTCTAATTAGAATTAAAATATCTGAATAAGTAAAATCCATCTACCTATTTCTTCCGTTTGGCAATTATACCTAAAGCAGGGCCAAGACAAAATACCACATATCAACGATAAAATGAGGGGACCAGTAGGTCCCTAATGTAAGGTCGCTGCCCATGAAACAAGCCACCAAAACCTCCAAAATGTTGTCTGCACTCAAGTCTCAGCTGCACAAAGGTTTGTTTTGTGTACAGTATTCTCCTCCTTCATACATATTACACCTATTTCCTTGAACAACTGCAAGAACCCCTATTGATCCCCAAAAAGCTCTTTTTCTTTCCTTTTATGGGGGGACAGGGAGAGGAATGATAAAACCTATCCCAATTAAATACAGAGTTTAATCCTTTCTAAAGAATCATGCTTGGGTAAAAGCATTTCCCAAATTTTGGAGATCAGACCAGGTAGCTGAGTGCTGACAACTCCCAAAGAATATAAAATAAATGATAGGAAATGCTATTTATTAGTCTCTTCCAGAGTAGATGTCTTACCTTTNGCTGAGTTTATCCATCACGTTTTCAAACCTTTTCTATCTGATTTCTTTACAACATTAAACACTGTAAATACTTCTCTCTCAAGGCTTCCGTAACTCCACTCTTCCTTTGTTTCTCTAGGTTTTGGGGGGGGGGGGGGGGGGGGGCTTTCAACAGAGTCGGACAGGACTGAGCGACTTCACTTTCACTTTCAACAGATCCTACTGGAAATTTCCAGTATCTCCTATTCTATATAACTTTTCTTCTAGATAAAATAGGGGAAATTGGTTCATTTTCAGATTTTTCACTATAAAATCATGCTAATTTGTCTTGGTAATTCCATTTCCAGGGTTCTCAAAGGTTGCTAATAAGGGTGCAAATTGGTCTAACTTTTCCAAAGACAAATCTGCTAATATGTGTTAAAAGACTCACAATATTCCCCAATATCTTGATTTCCAACCTAATACATATTTTATTGCATTTTAAAACTGTACAATTTGTATACAGTTTATAAAGAAATAATCTTTCCACTACAGATTCTTAAAACAAAACACTACTGCTAGCATAATAATAAATAGTAAGCTAATAGTGGCACAATGTTTAAAGTGTGTGAGGTACTATTTTAAGCACTTTCCATGTATTAAATCATTTTTGTGGTCTTCCCTGGTGGCTCAGTGTTAAAGAATTTGCCTGCCAATGCAAGAGATGTGGGTTTGACCCCTAGTCTGGGAAGATCCCCTGGAGAAGGAAATGGCAACCCATTCTTGCCTGGGAAATCCCATGGATAGAGGAGCCTGGTGGGCTACAGTCCATGGGCTCAGACAAAACTTAGTGACTAAACAACAAATCACTTTCAGTCCTTACAGCAAGCTAGTGAGGTTCATGTTTTTATCGACCTTTCACACATGAAAAAACAGGTTGAATGAGCCTAAGTATGTATAAAATGGATAGCTAATGAGAATCAAGCACAGGGAATGCTACTCAATGTTCTGTGGTGACCCAGATGGGAAGGAAATCCAAAAGAGAAGGGATACATATGTACACATACAGCTGACTCACTTTGCCGTACTTACAGCAGAAACCAACAATATTATAAAGCAACTATAGTCCAGTGAGTTCTTTTTTTTTCTTTTTTTTTTTTTAAGGCTGCTAATGAGTGGTGGGAGAAGGCAATGGCACCCCACTCCAGTACTCTTGCCTGGCAAATCCCATGGATGGAGGAGCCTGGTAGGCTGCAGTCCATGGGGTTGCTAAGAGTAGGACACAACTGAGCGACTTCACTTTCACTTTTCACTTTTATGCACTGGAGAAGGACATGGCAACCCACTCCAGCATTCTTGCCTGGAGAATCCTAGGGACAGAGGAGCCTGGTAGTAGGCCGTCTATGGGGTTGTACAGAGTCGGACACAACTGAAGCAACTTAGCAGCAGTAGCAGCAGCAGCAATGAGTGGTGAGGCTAGGATTTGAACTTAAGAAGCCCTAGGTCATCTGACTTCAAGATACAAAGTCAAAATTAGGTAGATTAACAGACAAGATTCCACTGATGATCTGATATCCATGACCAGATATCATATCCTAAGGTATTTAAATTTCAAGAAAAGTAGCTTGTAAACTACACTAATGTTAACCTAGAACAGCTGCAGACCCTGCAAACTCACTACTCCTTAACCTGACAGGCATCCCCCACTGCAATGTGCTACAGGACCAGGAGTATCTATTTCTTTCTTACTGTAAAGTCTTTCAATTCGCCACAGAAGGTAAGTTTAAGCTGGACGTGCTGTCTTTTTATTTCTAAGAGAAAATATTGTCATAACATGCAAATTAATTACATGTACAGTGAGCTAACAAGCAAATTAAACTTCAGCAAATTAAACAGCCTTTGAAACACAACAGACATTACTTTGCCAACAAAGGTCTAGTCACAGCTATGGTTTTTCCAGTAGTCATGTATGGATGTGAGAGTTGGACTATAAAGAAAGCCGAGCACTGAAGAATTGATGCTTTTGAACTGTGGTGTTGGAGAAGACTCTTGAGAGTCCCTTGGACTGCAAGGAGATCCAACCAGTCCATCCTAAAGGATATCAGTCCTGAATATTCATTGGAAGGACTGATGCTAAAGCTGAAACTCCAATGGTTTGGCCACCTGATGTGAAGAACTGACTCACTGGAAAAGACCCTGATGCTGGGAAAGATTAAAGGCAGGAGGAGAAGGGGATGACTGAGGATGAGATGGTTGGATGGTATCACCAACTCAATGGACATGAGTTGAGTAAACTCCATGAGTAGGTGATCGACAGGGAGGCCTGGGTGAAAGAAGGCCTGCAGTCCATAGGGTTGCAAGGAGTCAGACATGAATGAGTCACCGAACTGAACTGAAACACAGTCATCAGTTTGGTTCACTTCAAGCCTTTTCTTTTCCCACTGCCATTTCTGGAGGTCATCTCCAAACAAATGACACAGGTACTCAGTCAATTCAAAACTCAATAGTGCATGTGTGGGTGATATTACCTTTCCATTACACAGGAGGAAAAGGAGGTCAAAGCTGGAACCCATGGGCTATCGTTCCAATGCTCAGAAGAAGGAAGGAGGGAGAGGAAGAGGGTTAATTTGAAGAACACAACCATTCTCTCTCTCAGCCTTTTTGGGGAGGCATCCCCAAAGTGATGAAATGATGATGAATGATAAAAAAAAAATGAAGAATGATGAAATGTGTTGCCTACTTAAGATAAACTGTGGCTGAAGGCAGAGAGGAGAGAAAACAGATCTTTGCTACAAGAGACTCTCTGCCTCTATAACCTAAATAACCTAAAAGTCTGGCCTTATGTGGACTCCAGCAGGGTTAAAACAAAAACCAAGCAAACAAAAAGCTAAGTTGTGAAAGCCAAACTAAGGTTTGTGAAACAGTCTGGGAAGTTAGATTCCACAGGACAGGAGACTGCAGCCTAGAAGACACCTAACTCCCGCCCCCACAGCTGTCTTTTCCAGAGCACCTCCAGCTAAAATAGGCCTTGCCCTAGCCTAACAAAGAAGACAATACACTTCATTGTGAAAATGGATTTGAAATGCAGCCTAAGGGTAAGGAGCAAGCAGAGGCCAAGATAGGGCAATGGCCTTTAAATTAAGGCCCCAAGGCCTGGGTGGAGGCTCCCGTTCTAACAGGCTCAAGAAGAACCAGTCTGGGCACCGAGAAGGGGCAATGACCACAAACGGCCAGGAGTCTACTTGGGTTTCACGGGAGCCAATCTGCCAAAGAAACCACAAGACCTGCTAAAGGTCTATGTCAGTGGCTCAGAAACTCGAGAGTAGGTCTACAGCTCCAGAAAGTGCTGTCAACAGACAGGTTGCTGGTGGCCCTATTCTGACTCAGTAGGTCTGGGGTGACACCTAAGAACTTGCTCTCTAGGTCATACTTGTGCTGCTGGTCCAGAGACCACACTGAAAACCACTGCCCTGAGGCAGCCTCCCATCCACTGTGGGAGAGTTACTAGAAGCTGCAGTTCCCAATGGACAGTCCTTCCCAAAGGCCACCCCAGATGTGCCATGGAAGACAAGAAAAAGGAAACATTTTCAGAGGTAAAACTTGGTTGCTGTCAAGTACACTGACTAAGAAATTAACTTCCTGCTGGTACAGGGAGTACTCATCGTTCCTGGACCATGAAAGAGTGGCCAATGCGGGTAGTTTCCCATTGTTCTCCTTTAAAAGTGGGAATTTTTATCGCCATCATCCTGCTCTTGCTCCAGCATTATGAGCAGACACAAAGAAGTGATTCTCCAGCCTTAGCCTGCAAGACTGAGAGGGGTTTCATCAGACCGGAGAAAGATGACCTGGTCTTGGAACTGAATGAGACATTGAAATGTCCCCGTTTGGGGAGGTGGTGAGGGTGTTTTGTTGAAGAGCAAATTTTAGTTAAGACCATGTATGAGAGAGGTCTGGAAGTGAAAAGTGAGCTATAAGGCATATTGTCAGTCCTATTCCCCCTCCTAAAAGAACGCTGGCTTTGTTTAGGAACCGACGCCTCCCTCACGCCATCCATAAGCTCATGGAAAGGCAGCTCCTGCACCAGTTCTGGAGTAGGGCATGATTACAGAGAAATTCCTTTTCCTTTCCAATAAATTATTTCAGGAACTCAGAACTAAGCCAATCAGCACATGGCATTCTTATGGAAACTGGAATTGGTTTAGAAGTGTGCAAGAATAAAATTCTTATCAACAAAATGCACTGAGACCTTGGGGGAAATATTTTGCTCTTAAAATATAGTCCCTCTCCTTTAGAGATTATGAAGTACAGGTTTGCACTCAAGACCATTTGATGTTTTGAAAGTCAGAGGAAGGTTGCCATAAATATCACAGAAAAATGCAAACAAAGCCATTGAAGTAAGGTGTATCTCCTAACGTAGCATTATATAGATCATTATATTTCATTATCATTAGGTTCTTGATGATCTGTAGTTGAAACATGTGAATGCTAACAATGAATGTATGCAGCAAAATCCATTAAGAACGTCTAAGAACCAACTAAATACAGTCTGCCACAATACTTCCTTAACTCGAACAGGGTTTCCCTGGTGGCTGAGATGGTAAAGAATCTGCCTGCAATGTGGGAAACATGGGTTCCTTCCCTGGGTCTGGAAGATTCCCTGGAGGATGGCATGGCAACCCACGCCAGTATTCTTGCCTGGAAAATCTCATGGACAGAGGAACTTGGCAGGCTACAGTTGATGGGGTCACAGAGTCGGACACGCTTTAACCTGAACAATGTTCTTTGCACTTGCATTCTTTCTAGGCGCCAACTTTGAAAAATGCCTTGTATTGGTAGATATGAGGTTTACAAGATAGAAAGACCCTTCGAATTAGAAAAGAATTATAGCATAGACATATTATCAAGACTCCATAAAGATTATTTGGGTAATATGCTATAGGTTTCAGAATTTGGGGTGTTTCTAAGAGTCCAGTGTCATACTCCTTTCCCACACAAACACACCCACACACAAAAGGAAGAAAACCAGAGTTAGAAAAAACATCAGAAAGTACATCCTTCTAGTTCAATCCTCTCATTTTACCAATAAGAAATGAAGACCCGGTGATTCAGCTAATTAATTTGAAGAAGAAAAGAAAAAAGCATGTTTTCTAAAATGCAGTTTAATGGTACTGCTTGTTGTCCACCTTTTCTCTTGACCAAAGACGATGCTGAGACAGGCCCCTGTCCCATCAATAAGAGAGATCCTTGACAAAAGAGGAGAGAAGAGGTGGAGTGAGACAGCATCACCTGCTTCTTTTAAAGCTTAAAGTAGAGAATAAAAAACCTACTGTGAAAATACTTAAGAAAATTCATTATCATACTTACATTAACATAGTCACATTGAAAAAAGCTAACCCAAGTACTAAGAGGTACACGATAGAGTCTCTTCTGTGAATCTGAGAAATCAAAACAATAAATGTTAGATCACTGCCATACTATCAAGACAGAAGGACCTGAGATAAAATACTTGAAGCTACTTTTTGTGTTTTGTCATCTCAGTCTTTGGTAAGCTCGAAAAAAATAATTTGTTTTTCACGGTGACTTGAACACAAGATTCTACTTAATCCTACAGCTACCCATTTTGATGTTAAGTCATAAGACTAAAGCTGAAAGGTAATGCTGTGCACTTCACCTTCCCAGGGAAGTTTTGGTACAACAAGGAAACAAGTGGGTGGCTTAATGAAACAAACGTCTGGAATACAGTATTCACTGTATTAGGAATGTAAGAATTAAAATGAATCTGATAAGGACTAAATATGCTAACAATGGCTCACTTTGAGATTTTGACCAAATCTCATAATTGATTCCCAAGAAAAATGTACACAACATAGAATTCTACAGACAGTAGAATGTAGCCCCTGTGGCTAACAGTAAGCTGGTTCCTGAAAAACTGAAACACAGAATCACAATATGATCTAGCAATTCCACTTCTAGGTATACACACAAAAGAACTGAAAGCAGAAACTTAAACAGCACATCAGTGTTTATAGCAGAATTATTCACAATAGTCAAAACACAGAACAACCCAAATGTGTGTCAAAAGTTTAATCTGTAAACAAAATGTGGCCTATACATAAAACAGAATGTCATTCAGCCTTAAAAAAATAAAACTCTGACCCATGTTGCAACGTGGATTAGCCAGAGGACAAATGTATAATTCTACTTATTTGAGGTATCTAGAAGTAGTCAAGTTCCCAATGAGAAACGCTGGACTGGAAGAAACACAAGCTGGAATCAAGATTGCTGGGAGAAATATCAATAACCTCAGATACGCAGATGACACCACCCTTATGGCAGAAAGTGAAGAGGAGCTAAAAAGCCTCTTGATGAAAGTGAAAGAGGAGAGTAAAAAAGTTGGCTTAAAGCTCAACATTCTGAAAACGAAGATCATGGCATCCGGTCCCATCACTTCATGGGAAATAGATGGGGAAACAGTGGAAACAGTGTCAGACTTTATCTTTTTGGGCTCCAAAATCACTGCAGATGGTGACTACTGCCATGAAATTAAAAGATGCTTACTCCTTGGAGGAATAGTTATGACCAACCTAGATAGCATATTCAAAAGCAGAGACATTATTTTGCCGACTAAGGTCTGTCTAGTCAAGGCTATGGTTTTTCCTGTGGTCATGTATGGATGTGAGAGTTGGACTGTGAAGAAGGCTGAGGGCCGAAGAATCGATGCTTTTGAACTGTGGTGTTGGAGAAGACTCTTGAGAGTCCCTTGGACTGCAAGGAGATCCAACCAGTCCATTCTGAAGGAGATCAACCCTGGGATTTCTTTGGAAGGAATGATGCTAAAGCTGAAACTCCAGTACTTTGGCCACCTCATGAGAAGAGTTGACTCATTGGAAAAGACTCTGATGCTGGGAGGGATTGGGGGCAGGAGGAGAAGAGGACGACCGAGGATGAGATGGCTGGATGGCATCACGGACTCGATGGACATGAGTCTGAGTGAACTCTGGGAGATGGTGATGAACAGGGAGGCCTGGTGTGCTGAGATTCCTGGGGTCGCAAAGAGTCGGACACAACTGAGCGACTGAACTGAACTGAACTGAACTGAGAGTGGTCAAGTTCCAATTCTCCAGGCAAGAATACTGGAGTGGGCTGCCATTTCCTTCTGCAGGGGATCTTCCCGACCCGGGGATCGAACCCAGGTTTCCTGCATTGCAGGCAGACGCTTCATCCTCTGAGCCACCAGGGAAGCCCAGTCAAGTTCCTAAAGACAGAAATTTGAATGGTAGTTGCCAGGGGCCTGGAGTGGGGCAGAGGATGGAGAGTCACTGATTAATGGGCACAGAGTTTTGGCTTGGGGCAACGAAAAGTTCTAAGAGATGAACAATGTTGATGATTACACAAAAATATGAATGTATTTAATATCAATGAACTAACTGTACACTTAAAAATGGTTAAATGGTTAATTTTGTTATATATATATCACGACTATGTTAAAAAAAAAGTAAAAATTGATTAGTGAAAACAAATGCCATAATATCTGCAAAAACAAAGTAAACTCTATAGATATTTTCCAGAGTTCACAGATCACATAAAGATCCACAAGGAATCCCAAGTTATAAACTCCTGCTAAATTCCAACACAAATATAATGAAATAGGCACAATAGGACTTTTTATAGAAATTAGCTTTTCATGATCCCTATGATTGCCAAGAAAATCCCATGCCTAAATATAATAAAAATTTATTAAAACAGCAGAAAGTTTTCTCCTTCTCTGAAGTTGTCTTTCCCACACAAAAATAGAGCACCAGCAATTTCACATTTGTTGTTTGTGTTTCATCACTGTTTCAGACAGAACAAGAGATCTGCAGCCTACACACCATTTCTCAGCATCAACACCCATTTTCTTATGCAATTTTAAGTTCTCTTGGCAGGTTAAAGACATTTTTTCCAACCACAAACAAAAACTTCTTTTGATACTTTAAGTGAATGTTCAAGGAAATGTTCCCCCAAAAAAAAAAAAAGACTATTTAAAACAATAATGTAGAAGTGTATCAACAGTCAAGAAAACTTAAGTGGTAGCTCAATGAAAACTTAAGTTTTAGACAGAAGACATAGAAGATTTGGTGTCTACTTTCTGTAGAAAATCAGATGTTTTATGTCTTGAACTAGAAACTTAAGTAAATCTTAAAAGAACAAACAATGCTAAAAATGGTAGAACCACATTCCTTGGTCTTTCATACAACTCCAGGTATATATATATTTTTAATGTTTAAGACACTTCTCTGTGGGAAAGGGAGAGGGTGGGGTGATTTGGGAGAATGGCATTGAAACATGTATAATATCATGTAAGAAACGAATCGCCAGTCTTGGTTCGACGCAGGATACAAGATGCTTGGGGCTGGTGCACTGGGATGACCCAGAGAGATGGTATGGGGAGGGAGGTGGGAGGGGGGTTCAGGATTGGGAACTCATGTACACCCATGGTGGATTCATGCTGATGTATGGCAAAACCAATACAGTATTGTAAAGTAAAATAAAGTAAAACAAAACAAAACAAAAACCCCCACTATTTTGCAATTGTCTTTGGTAGTGAAAAGTGTTTTGCTTCAATTGTTCACTTCTTAAAGATTTATGGATAAAAAATGGTTTCTACAGGAAATTTTTAGCTTTAAAAACTATAAATCCTAGTACATTTAATATAGAATAAATTCTTGTTATTAACAGTTTTGCTTGTTAGTAACACTAGACAATCACAAAGATGATTAATGATAGCTAAGACTTCCATAAACCTACCTGTTGTAAGCACTTTATATATATTAAGTTAATCCTGAAAACAACCTTCTGAGGTAGGTACTATTATTGTTCCCTATTTTTCTGAGGCACATAGAGACAAAGTGATTTGACAAATATCACAAACATCACAGAACCAGTTAAGTGGTAGAGCTAGTATATAAGCCCAGACAGGGCAGGTTCCACATCCATTCTCTTAACCATTACACATACTATATTTGGGAAATAAAGGCGATCTTGATCATGCTGAACAGGTTTTTCAATAATATATGAAGTATTTCAGTTATCTTTTTGATTAGTATTGCTTGCTTTTTAAAACTATGAGCCACTCAACTAGAGAGTGTAACTCACAGGATTCAACACACAAATGAAATCTAGAATTTTGGTACTGCACATGACTAAGAAGGATGTAGGTCACAGAGATTGAGTGATACTTTTTTTAACCAAGTTGGTGCCAACGGGACTGGTAGATACTCAACCAAGACAAAATTGCAGTAACCTATGAAGGAATAAAAAGTATAAATGACTCAGCTATCCTTTATAAACAGACATACAGTTGAAATTTTTAACCTATTAGCTTCTAAATGCTTAGCTAAGTTGTTCAAAATAATTAGAGGTTTGGAAGAAGGACACAGTTCATGATAAGTATGACTCACATGTGTCTCACAGAAAAACAAAAACCACCAGACGTTTATCTCTTCAAAACAAAAGGCACAGCGTCTGGCACCAGCCGGCCAAGCAAGAAACACCACGTGCGAGTCAGACACTCGTGTGCCATTTAAAAATAAAAAAGGGAGATAGGCATGTGATGACTGATGACCTTCTCCAAAATACACAATTCCATTTATAACTTCGCTCCAAATCAAAACACCTGAAAATAGCAAGTTTCACCAAAGAAGCAAGAGAGAAAAAAGAAACACTATAAATCAGAGGATGAAATATGTCACAGTAAGAAATTATTATATTTAGAGAGAAAACAGGCACAGCTTTTTGTCATAAGGACTTAATTCAGCAGATCCCCCTCCTTCCTGCATTTACATGAAAACCCATGAGGACAACCATTCTCTCCTCAAGCCAACAGGCTGAGTCCACCAGGATGGGGAACTGGCTTCCCCTGAGAGCAATTTTCACTCAAAACTCTACTTCTATCTCAAAAGAGAAAGGTTGCAGATAGACTGTAAGTTGCTACATCCACTTAAATGTGGATCCTATATGAAGGGAATTAAATAATCACATGTTGCAAGAACCTCTCTTCCAGGACCAAATTTACTCTATGAATAAAAAGAAATTAATTTTTCCCTCAAATATAATGTAACAGTAATCTCTCAAATTTTATTTAAAAAATAGAATGGAGAGGAGTAACAGACCACAGGAGGTTTAGAGGCCTATGGAGCTTAACCATATTTGGAATCTGGCAATACCTTCATTAAGGCATTCACAAATAACTAACTTGGGTCAGTATCTGTAAACTGGGATCACTTTAAAATTCATTTATTAGACTTATATTATCAGCAAAAGTTCTTAAAAGTCTTTGCACTGAATACAGCGTGTCACTAGGGGATACGCCTTCATGTCACAAGTACTGCCAAGAAGAATCATGTCATCCTCTAAAAGTTGACGAGAGCTGTCATAAAAGCACAGGGTGTGACACAATGAAATATTACTTATATCTAAAATGACCAAAAAACAAAACAAATTTTAAAACCTGATGCAAAATTTCTCAACACCTTGTCTTACACCAGTGACACATTCTTTACAAGGTTCCTATTTTGGGCATCTAAGCACATAGAGCTAGAGCGCCATACTGTTTTCCACAGTGGCTACCAATTCATACTCTCACCAACAAACAGAGCACAAGGGTTCCGCCTCCTCCTCCTCCGTGGCCACCACCATCGCCACCATTAAGAACAGACTGGCTTCCAGACATGAAAACTTGACTCCAGCAAGACTAAATATGTTGGTGTAACCACAGGCAGTAAAGGGAGCTGAAATCAGAGTCAGAAGCCTACACTCCCTTCTGCCCGCACTATTACAATCCTCGTTTCTGAGGAGCTGTGAGCAGTGACAATACTGTCGACACATTTTAGGCCTAAGCACTTCTGCTTACTTTCAGGATTTCTGAGGAGCACCAAGAGAAAGCAAGCACAGACTTCTTGGAGGAATCCACTGGCGCCCCGGGCAGGCCACACCCTAGACTTCCGCCCTTTGGTGATCTCGGAGTGGAGGAAGCCGGGGCAACCACGGGTACTAGGCAGCCTCCACATCAGCTCACAGTGTCAAAGGCAGGAGTGAGCAAGGTTCTTGAGAAATCCTCTAAAATTTTCATTCAGAACACTGAGTGAAAGCTAACATTTTCTAACATGAGACTTACTGCTATCTTCCTATCTCTGTAATAAAAATCCGTTTGTAATGCAGAATATAAGAAAAATATTCATCTACCGTAAATAAATCTTTCAACTTAGCATTGTTTTCAAGTATAGGAAAGTCTCCTGTGCTTAGTGACCAAAAATTTCAATGCATCAGAAGATGAATACTTAGATCAACTGTCACCACAGGACCGTATCTAGTTAGTTGGTGTTTTCTGTCATCAAAGGGGTGAAGCAGAGTTCAGGTATCAGTTTGACCATCAGGAATACAGGAGACAGAGTTCTCAGTTCAGACACTCAGTCGTGTCCTGCTCTTTGTGACCCTATGAACCACAGCACACCAGGCCTCCCTGTCCATCACCAACTCCCAGAGTCCACTCAAACCCATGTCCATTGAGTCAGTGATGCCGTCCAGCCATCTCAAGGTAGAGTTCTAAATGAACCCAAAAGAAATACACTTGCCAGCAACAATGAAATATTCCGCCACNACCAGGCCTCCCTGTCCATCACCAACTCCCAGAGTCCACTCAAACCCATGTCCATTGAGTCAGTGATGCCGTCCAGCCATCTCAAGGTAGAGTTCTAAATGAACCCAAAAGAAATACACTTGCCAGCAACAATGAAATATTCCGCCACTTCTTCAAAAAAAACCTCCAAATCATTGTATCTATAGAGGCCTGGAGTCAGAAGAAGTCTACCAGGCACGCCTATCACATTCTCATTCTTTTCCCAAGCAAATTTTAAAAGATGTCTGTTTATAACCCACATGAAATGTTCTGGACAGCCTAGCAGACTGTCATCTTTGCCAAACTATCCATCAACATAGGTAAGAAAAATATATGCAGATTTTCTGCCAGCTGAGCCATGAGGGAAGCCCACCAATACCGGAGTGGGTGGTCTATCCCTTCTCCAGTGCATTTTCCCAACCTGGGAATCGAACCCGGGTCTCCTGCACTGCAGGTGGCTTCTTTACCAGATGAGCTACCAGGGAATCTTTATACTCTAAATCTTTGCCCGAGCAAATTAAAAAAGATGTTTGCTTATAACCCACCTGAAACGTTTTTGGACAGCCCAGCAGACTGCCATCTTTGCCAAATAATCCATCAATATAGGTTAAAAAAATACATACTCAAGATAAACAGTTGAGCATACAAAACATGGGGAAATAAAACAGCAAACAGATAAATCAAAGTTTTGCAACAAGATACGCTGACCACACGAGGGCAAAAAATATAGAAAACACCACTGAAAATGGCACTATGAGAAACTGTTCAACAGTCAGATCAATTGAGTAACTTGCAAACACAATTAAGCCAAATGATTGTTTTAACAGAAAACATGTATCAAGCTCTTGCACCATCTATGAGCTAGAGAAACACATACTCCTGCCATCAGTTAATACACATAGAGGATGAAAAGATTTTTAAACGATTCTATAAGATGTGTCACGAGAGGATGAACACTGAGCCACTCTCCTTACTCCCCAGGGTACCTCAGCATCTCACTGTGACTTGACAAAGAGAACTTTTAAAATACATCTACCATACTGGTATAGCATAATTCACTGATATGAATTTTACTATGAATTATTAAATGTTTATGTAATTTGAACACATCTGTTCTAACAAACCTTATTCTTTGATTCTGAATGAAGCTTTATTAAGGAGAAGCCCAGAATGGACAATTATGTAGTTACTCTTCTTTATTTTCTGTGGTTAATACAGATCTACAATTCTTTGAAGTAACTTATTTCAATTACAGGAGGTAGAAAAGTAACACTGGCTCAGTTTTAATGAAAAGAACCTTATCACTTTTCTTAAATACAAAACACTCAGATAAAAAAGATAATTAGTTGATACTGGTTTGCTATTTATAATACTGACAACCCAATAATGTTGTATAATAATTTGATTTTTATTGCTCCACAGTATGTGAGTAATGACGGAGGTACTAATCTGAGACACATGGCATTACTATCAGAGAACAGTTTACAGGATTCAATTCAGAAACAAACCTCAGGTGAAGAAACAGTGCTTACTCCAACTCTGAGACATGTTACCAAAGACCGTAATCTAACCCTTGATTGTGAGAGTGTTACATTTGGTTCCACTGAGTGCGCCGGCCCGGCTGTCGCAAGTGGCCCGCGCTGAGTGCACCGGCCCGGCTGTCGCAAGCGGCCCGCGCAACCAGGAAATAGCAGAACGTGAAGAGACAACCCACGCCCAAGGTAAGAGAAACCCAAGTAAGATGGTAGGTGTTCCAAGAGAGCATCAGAGGGCAGACACACTGAAACCATACTCACAGAAAACTAGTCAATCTAATCACACTAGGACCAGGGCCTTGTCTAACTCAATGAAACCAAGCCATGCCTGCAGGGCAACCCAAGGCGGGCGGGTCATGGTGGAGAGGTCTGACAGAATGTGGTCCACTGGAGAAGGGAATGGCAAGCCACTTCAGTATTCTTGCCTTGAGAACCCCATGAACAGTATGAAAAGGCAAAATGATAGGATATCAAAAGAGAATCTCCCCAGGTCGTTAGGTGCCCAATATGCTACTGGAGATCAGTGGAGAAATAACTCCAGAAAAAATGAAGGGATGGAGCCAAAGCAAAAACAATACCCAGTTGTGCATGTGACTGGTGATAGAAGCAAGATCCGATGCTGTAAAGAACAATATTGCATAGGAACCTGGAATGTCAGGTCCATGAATCAAGGCAAATTGGAAGTGGTCAAACAAGAGATGGCAAGGGTGAACGTCGACATTCTAGGAATCAGCGAACTAAAATGGACTGGAATGGGTGAATTTAACTCAGATGACCATTATATCTACTACTGCGGGCAGGAATCCCTCAGAAGAAATGGAGTAGCCATCATGGTCAACAAAAGAGTCCGAAATGCAGTACTTGGATGCAATCTCAAAAACGACAGAATGATCTCTGTTCGTTTCCAAGGCAAACCATTCAATATCACAGTTATCCAAGTCTATGCCCCAACCAGTAATGCTGAAGAAGCTGAAGTTGAACGGTTTTATGAAGACCTACAAGACCTTGTAGAACTAACACCCAAAAAAGATGTCCTTTTCATTATAGGGGACTGGAATGCTAAAGTAGGAAGTCAAGAAACACCTGGAGTAACAGGCAAATTTGGCCTTGGAATGCGGAATGAAGCAGGGCAAAGACTAATAGAGTTTTGCCAAGAAAATGCACTGGTCATAGCAAACACCCTCTTCCAGCAACACAAGAGAAGACTCTACACATGGACATCACCAGATGGTCAACACCGAAATCAGATTGATTATATTCTTTGCAGCCAAAGATGGAGAAGCTCTATACAGTCAACAAAAACAAGACCAGGAGCTGACTGTGGCTCAGATCATGAACTCCTTATTTCCAAATTCAGACTTAAATTGAAGAAAGTAGGGAAAACCGCTAGACCATTCAGGTATGACCTAAATCAAATCCCTTATGATTATACAGTGGAAGTGAGAAATAGATTTAAGGGCCTAGATCTGATAGACAGAGTTCCTGATGAACTATGGAATGAGGTTCGTGACATTGTACAGGAGACAGGGATCAAGACCATCCCCATGGAAAAGAAATGCAAAAAAGCAAAATGGCTGTCTGGAGAAGCCTTACAAATAGCACTGAAAAGAAGAGAGGCGAAAAGCAAAGGAGAAAAGAAAAGATATAAGCATCTGAATGCAGAGTTCCAAAGAATAGCAAGAAGAGATAAGAAAGCCTTCTTCAGCAATCAATGCAAAGAGATAGAGGAAAACAACAGAATGGGAAAGACTAGAGATCTCTTCAAGAGAATTGGAGATACCAAGGGAACATTTCATGCAAAGATGGGCTCGATAAAGGATAGAAATGGTATGGACCTAACAGAAGCAGAAGATATTAAGAAGAGGTGGCAAGAATACACAGAAGAACTGTACAGAAAAGATCTTCACGACCCAGATAATCATGAGGATGTGATCACTAATCTAGAGCCAGACATCTTGGAATGTGAAGTCAAGTGGGCCTTAGAAAGCATCACTAAGAACAAAGCTAGTGGAGGTGATGGAATTCCAGTTGAGCTGTTTCAAATCCTGGAAGATGATGCTGTGAAAGTGCTGCACTCAATATGCCAGCAAATTTGGAAAACTCAGCAGTGGCCACAGGACTGGAAAAGGTCAGTTTTCATTCCAATTCCAAAGAAAGGCAATGCCAAAGAATGCTCAAACTACCGCACAATTGCACTCATCTCACACGCTAGTAAAGTAATGCTCAAAATTCTCCAAGCCAGGCTTCAGCAATATGTGAACCGTGAACTCCCTGATGTTCAAGCTGGTTTTAGAACAGGCAGAGGAACCAGAGATCAAATTGCCAACATCCGCTGGATCATGGAAAAAGCAAGAGAGTTCCAGAAAAACATCTATTTCTGCTTTATTGACTATGCCAAAGCCTTTGACTGTGTGGATCACAATAAACTGTGGAAAATTCTGAAAGAGATGGGAATACCAGACCACCTAACCTGCCTCTTGAGAAATCTGTATGCAGGTCAGGAAGCAACAGTTAGAACTGGACATGGAACAACAGACTGGTTCCAAATAGGAAAAGGAGTACGTCAAGGCTGTATATTGTCTCCCTGCTTATTTAACTTATATGCAGAGTACATCATGAGAAACGCTGGACTGGAAGAAACACAAGCTGGAATCAAGATTGCCGGGAGAAATATCAATAACCTCAGATATGCTGATGACACCACCCTTATGGCAGAAAGTGAGGAGGAGCTAAAAAGCCTCTTGATGAAAGTGAAGGAGGAGAGCGAAAAAGTTGGCTTAAAGCTCAACATTCAGAAAACGAAGATCATGGCATCCGGTCCCATCACTTCATGGGAAATAGATGGGGAAACAGTGGAAACAGTGTCAGACTTTATTTTTTGGGGCTCCAAAATCACTGCAGATGGTGACTGCAGCCATGAAATTAAAAGACGCTTACTCCTTGGAAGAAAAGTTATGACCAACCTGGATAGTATATTCAAAAGCAGAGACATTACTTTGCCGACTAAGGTCCGCCTAGTCAAGGCTATGGTTTTTCCTGTGGTCATGTATGGATGTGAAAGTTGGACTGTGAAGAAAGCTGAGCGCCGAAGAATCGATGCTTTTGAACTGTGGTGTTGGAGAAGACTCTTGAGAGTCCCTTGGACTGCAAGGAGATCCAACCAGTCCATTCTGAAGGAGATCAACCCTGGGATTTCTTTGGAGGGAATGATGCTAAAGCTGAAACTCCAGTACTTTGGCCACCTCATGAGAAGAGCTGACTCATTGGAAAAGACTCTGATGCTGGGAGGGATTGGGGGCAGGAGGAGAAGGGGATGACCGAGGATGAGATGGCTGGATGGCATCACGGACTCGATGGACATGAGTCTGAGTGAACTCCGGGAGATGGTGATGGACAGGGAGGCCTGGCGTGCTGCGATTCATGGGGTCGCAAAGAGTCGGACACGACTGAGCGACTGAACTGACTGACTGAACTGAACATTTGGTTCCACAAGACCAAAGAAGAGACTGTGAAAGCTATGAAATAAGCCATCTGCATACAAATGACTCACTTGATTGAGGGGAGCACCTTTGGGAAAAGCTGACACCACAGTATGAACCATAATGTAAAGACCACTTGGTAAGTATTGACGGGGATGGGGTTGGGAATGGGATCACAAGACTTGGAAAAGAGTAAAAAGACCTTTTTTTTTTTTCAAGGAATAGGAACTTTCTTTGAGAGCCAGGCAACGTAGGTTATACTCATGTTCATCCAGTCTGCCATTATTTCTGTAAAGCATTCTGTAAAATCAAGCCATTTTTTTTCCCCACAAAAATCCTATGACAAAGTTCTTAGTTGACGTAAACCATAAAAACTCTCAGTATAATGTAGTAAGTCGGCTTTCTCATGTCACACCAAGCTGATTAGACAATGGTGCATTTGTGTGCTTGCTGGAGGTGGAGAACAACTTTATATCATTATTACCCTTCAAAAAATAGTAAATTCTTGTTAGACAGGTTTTTTTTTTAAAGGCAGGTTTTAAAAACACCTACAAAGTCCCCTTTTATTTAATTCAACAACATAAAACAAGTCAGTAGCATAAAATAAAGTCAGTTTGACAATGACTTTCTCCAACCTTTTGACAAATAACTTATTTTAAACCTATAATGACGATGAAGAGATAGTGTATGGCTGAGAATTTAAATGATTTCAATAAAAAACTAATTAAGCAAAATTCCACTTCAGCTCTTAAAAATGGGTTTCCTTACAGAAGACTTTATAGAGGATGCTTATACACACACATGGAGAAGGCAATGGCAACCCACTCCAGTACTCGTGCCTGGAAAATCCCATGGACGAAGGAGCCTGGTGGGCTGCCGTCTGTGGGGTCGCAGAGTCAGACACGACTGAAGCGACTTAGCAGCAGCAGCAACACACACATACACACACATACACACACACACAATCTCCTGTCTCTACACCGTGGCCTGTATGTACATTTCCTAATATGAACTATATACCTTCCTCAACCTACAATGAGGTTCAGTTCAGTTCAGTCACTCAGTCGTGTCAGACTCTCTGCAACCCCAAGAATTGCAGCACACCAGGCCTCCCTGTTCATCACCATCTCCCGGAGTTCACTCAGACTCATGTCCATCGAGTCTGTGATGCCATCCAGACATCTCATCCTCGGTCGTCCCCTTCTCCTCCTGCCCCCAATCTCTCCCAGCATCAGAGTCTTTTCCAATGAGTCAACTCTTCGCATGAGGTGGCCAAAGTACTGGAGTTTCAGCTTTAGCATCATTCCTTCCAAAGAAATCCCAGGGCTGATCTCCTTCAGAATGGACTGGTTGGATCTCCTTGCAGTCCAAGGGACTCTCAAGAGTCTTCTCCAATACCACAGTTCAAAAGCATCAATTATTCAGGGCTCAGCCTTCTTCACTGTCCAACTCTCACATCCATACATGACCACAGGAAAAACCATAGCCTTGACTAGACGGACCTTAGTCGGCAAAGTAGTGTCTCTGCTGTTGAATATACTATCCAGGTTAGTGATAACTTTTCTTCCAAGGAGTAAGCGTCTTCTAATTTCATGGCTGCAGTCACCATCTGCAGTGATTTTGGAGCCCCCAAAAATAAAGTCTGACACTGTTTCCATCCAGTCCCATCACTTCATGGGAAATAGATGGGGAAACAATGAGGTTAGGTATTAAGAAACCCTTTCAAAGTTGAGAATATGGCTAAATCTAAACTGCATTTAATACAGTAAGCTTCCAAATCTCCTAGTTTAGCCTACCTCTCCTTACACACGCTTACGTTAGCCCATAGTTGGGTAAAACCACCTAACTTAACATAAAGCCTATTCTACAATAAAGTGTTGGAGCTCTAATGTACAGAATTCTGTACTGAAAATGAAAAACAATGGCTGTTAGGGTCAGGAATGTCTGTAATGTGCAGGTGTTTACCTTCTTGGTGGCCTGGCAGGTGGCGGGCTGCTTACCACTGCTGCCCAGCATGAAGGAAAAGCACTGCACCCCCTGCCACTAGCCTGGGAAAAGAACAAAATGAAAACTTCTATGGAAGTCTTCTGCTGAATCATATCACTTTCACAAGAATCTAAAGTGAAAAATCCTGTCTGCAGTGCTATAAGCAAAATTTTGAATATTAAGGCCTAAATTACAGCTCCAATTGTACCAATAACTACTGATATAATTTTGTCTTCATGTTCCTAATACTGAAAGTGGTGTTCAGTTGAGTTGCTCAGTCATGTCCTATTCTTTTCAATCCCATGGACTCCAGCATGCCAGGCTTCCCTGTCCATCACCAACTCTGGGAGTTTACTCAAACTCATATCCATTGAGTTGGTGATGCCACTCAACCATCTCATCCTCTGTCATCCCCCTTCTCCTCCTGCCTTCAATCTTTTCCAGCATCAGGGTCTTTTCCAATGAGTTGGTTCTTTGCATCAGCTAGCCAAAGGACTGGAGTTTCAGCTTCAGTGTCAGTGCTTCCAAAGAATATTCAGGACTGATTTTCTCTAGGATGGACTGGTTGGATCTCCTTGCAGTCCAAGGGACTCTCAAGAGTCTTCTCCAACACCACAGTTCAAAAACATCAATTCTTCAGCACTCAGCTTTCTCTATAGTCCAACTCTCACATAATTACATGACTACTGGAAAAACCATAGCTTTGACTAGACAGACCTTTGTCAGCAAAGTAATATCTCTATTTTTTAACATGCTATCTAGGTTGGTCGTAGTGTTTCTTCGAAGGAGCAAGTCTCTTTTAATTTCATGGCTGCAATCATCATCTGCAGTGATTTTGGAGTCCCCTCAAATAAGTCTCTCACCGTTGCCATTGTTTTCCCATCTATTTGCCATGAAGTGATGGGACCAGATGCCATGATCTTAGTTTTATGAATGTTGACTTTTAAGCCAATTTTTTCACTCTCTTTCACTTTCATCAAGAGGCTCTTTAGTTCTTCTTCTCTTTCTGCCATAAGGGTGGTGTCATCTGCATATCTGAGGTTACTGTATTTCTCCGGGCAATCTTCATTCCAGCTTGTGCTTCATCTAGCCAGGCATTTCACATGATGTACTCTGCAAATAAGTTAAATAAGCAGGGTGACAATATACAGCCTTAAAGTACTCATTTCCCAATACAAAACCAGTCTGTTGTTCCATGTCCAATTCTAACTGTTGCTTCTAGACCTGCATACAGATTACTCAGGAGGCAGGTCAGGCGGTCTGGTATTTCCATTTCTTGAAGAATTTTCCACAGTTTGTTATGATCCACAAGGTCAAAGGCTTTGGCATAGTCAATAAAGCAAAAGTAGATGTTTCTCTGGAAATCTCTTCCTTTTTCGATGATCCAACGAATGCTGGCAATTTGATCTCTGGTTCCTCTGCCTTTTCTAAAACCAGCTTGAACATCTGGAAGTTCACGGTTCATGTACTGTGGAAGCTGGCTTAGGAGAATTTTGAGCATTACTTTACTAGCATGTGAGATGAGTGCAATTGTACAGCAGTGTGAACATTCTTTGGCATTGCCTTTTTTGGGGATTGGAATGAAAACTGACCTTTTCCAGTCCTGTGGCTACTCCTGAGTTTTCCAGATTTGCTGGCATATTGAGTGCAGCATTTTCACAGGATTATTGTTTAGAATTTGAACTAGCTCAACTGGAATTCCATCACCTCCACTAGCTTTGTTCATACTGATGCTTCCTAAGGCCCACTTGACTTTACATTCCAAGATGTCTGGCTCTAGGTGATGATCACACCATCCTGGTTATCTGGGTCATGAAGATCTTTTTTGTATAGTTCTGTGTATTCTTGCCACCTCTTCTCAATATCTTCTGCTTCTGTTAGGTCCATACAGTTTCTGTCCTTTATTGTGCTCATCTTTGCATGAAATGTTCCCTTGGTATCTCTAATTTTCTTGAAGAGATCTCTAGTCTTTACATTCTGTTGTTTTCCTCTTATTTCTTTGCACTGATCGCTGAGGAAGGCTTTCTTATCTCTCCTAGCTATTCTTTGGAACTCTGCATTCAGATGGATATATCTTTCCTATTTTCCTTTGTCTTTAGCTTCTTTTCTTTTCTCAGCTATTTGTAGCAGACAGCCATTTTACCTTTTTGCATTTCTATTTATTGGGGATGGTCTTGATCACTGCCTCCTGTACACTGTCATGAACCTCTGTCCATAGATCTTCAGGCACTCTGTCTATCGGAACTAATCACTTGAATCTAATTCACAATTCCACTGTATAATCGTAAGGAATTTGATTTAGGTCATATCTGAATGGTCTAGTGGTTTTCCCTATTTTCTTCAATTTAAGTCTGAATCTGGCAATAAGGAATTTATGATCTGAGATACAGTCAGCTCCCGGTCTTGTTTTTGTTGACTGTATAGAGCGTCTCCATCTTTGACTGCAAAGAATATAATTAATCTGATTTCAGCATTGACCATCTGGTGATGTCCATGTATAGAGTCTTCTCTTGTGTGCTGTAATACTTACCTTTCAGTCAGTTTAAAGAAACAAGCAAAAACATCCAGATAGCACACAGTACATTATATGTAATATCCACAAAGAATGTTTGTGTCCTTGCCCATAACCTAGCCTCTAGAATCCCGAATCAAGACTAATTAAAACTTAAAATGTTAAACAGCCACATCAGAAAGTACTTATTTATTAACTCATCACAATAAGGAAAAGCCATTGAGTTTTGTTTTACAAAAACAGGAATGGAACAAGACCAACATTTGTTAAAAAAATAACTAGAGCATGTTACAGGGTACATGAGGACTAGGATGGGTATCATGATAAAGGTCCAGGAAAAAGCACCACCACCACCATCAACAACCAAAAAAGAAACACTCAGGCCACCTTTTTTTTTTTTTTTTAAGTTTTCCAATGACACAATTTGATTAAATCTATTTGATTTTTTATAATACTTAATTTGGATTTCAAAATACCACATTCTGTCTATTCACTTACATATGATACATTTAAATTATTTTCAAGAATAACATGAGAAAGAACATTCTCAACCTTTAAAATGAACCAGAATATAAGCTCTAAGGAAATGTAATGAGCCATGCTCCTCTTTTCTATGAAGATGCTTTGTTAGGTAAAGACAGCAATTTGTGCTTGTGGGTAAACTTTAAATATAGTTTCCTGCTAGCTCATCACAATGCTGATTAATCTAGCACTGACAGTGGAAGCAGCAGATCCTAAAATTCACCTATAAAAACAGAAGTACAAAGAAGGCCTTGTAATAACAGAAAGGGAAGTAACAGAATATAGTACTTGGGTGAATGGTGAAAGTCGCTCAGTCGTGTCCAACTCTTTGCAAGCCCATGGAATGTATAGTCCATGGAATTCTCTAGGCCAGAATACTTGAGTGGGTAGCCTTTCCCTTCTCCAGGGGATCTTCCCAACCCAGGGATTGAACCCAGGTCTCCCGCATTGCAGGCGGATTCTTTACCAGCTGAGCCACAAGGGAAGCCCTGGGTGAGTAGTATACCCTCCTTATTCATGTCCACCCAAAAGCTGTGACCTTATTTGAAATATAATCTTAGCAGACATTAATTATGATGACCTAAAAAACTGGATTCAGATGAGCCCTAATTCAATGAACAGTCCTTAAATCAACAGGGAAGTATAATCACACAAGCAAGAAAGTCACATGAAGATGAACAGAGATTACAGAGTTCTGTTTGGAAGGTGCATGGCCATGCCTACTCCTTGATTTTGGATTTCTGGCCTCTGAAACCAAGAAAGAATAAATTCGATATTTTAAGCTACCCAGTTTACTTTTTTATGGTTGCCCTAGGAGATTAACACAAATATGTGCACAAAAAAACTGATCTCAATTGTGTTAAATTAACATGCAATTAATTACACACATAGCAACATATGAAATGTTGCCAAACTGTTAACAAAGGTTATCTCTGAGTGGTAGACTAGCTGATTTTTATCTTGTTAGCTGTGCTTCCTCCAAATTTGGTGAATCATTTTTCAATAAACATATTTACATATTTAAATCATAATAAAAGCCAATAAAGGATAACTCCATAAAAAAAGTATACAAACACTAACCTAATCAGGAAGCAAGGCATATAGGAAAAAACATGCAGAAGTAGAAAAGCCAAGAAAGAAATACTCATCAAAACAGGCAAATTTAAAAAATAAGAAACTGTTCATTGCAGCACTGTTTATAATAGCCAGGACATGGAAACAACCTAGATGTCCATCAGCGGATGAATGGATAAGAAAGCTGTGGTATATATACACAATGGAGTATTACTCAGCCATTAAAAAGAATACATTTGAATCAGTTCTAATAAGATGGATGAAACTGGAACCAATTATACAGAGTGAAGTAAGCCAGAAAGAAAAACACCAATACAGTATACTAACACATATATATGGAATTTAGAAAGATGGTAATGAGGACCCTGTATGCAAGACAGCAAAAGAGATACAGATGTGTAGAGCGGACTTATGGACTCTGAGGGAGAAGGAGAGGGAGAGGGAGAGGGAGGGATGATTTGGGAGAATAGCATTGAAATATGTATACTATCATGTAAGAAATGAATTGCCAGTCTATGTTCAATGCAGGATGCAGGATGCTTGGGGCTGGTGTATGGGGATGATCTGGAGGGATGATGTGGGGTGGGAGGTGGGAGGGGGGCTCATGTTTGGGAGTTCGTGTAAAAAATAAATAAATACAAAAAATAAAAATAAAAAAAAAAAGAAACTACTTTGCAGAACTTATGTAAATGATTTTAAAACTTTAGGTAAAACGAATTAACTTCTAGAAAAATACAAATTAGCAAAACTGATCCCAGAGAAGACATGAAGACAAAAGACTCAATATCAGAGCAGACCATTGAAAGCATTCCATCCAACACTGAGTCTTGAAAGGGCAGATGATACAAGTGCTACATAAACTATTTCTCAACACAGAAAAACAAGCAAATTATCCAGGACTTTTCTTCTTAAACAAACGTGACAATAATTTGGAAATCCGACAATTAAACCAAAACTGCAACCATTCCCAAGAATATTGGAGCGAAAACGCTAAATAAAACCCTGACAAAAAGACTTTAGCCTCTGACCAAGATGAAGTAATACAATATCATATTTATTATATGGCTTAGAATATATAAAAAAGCAAAATGGAGAACTGAAAAAAGGAAGAAAAGAGAATGCAATCATATACTGCTCTAAAGTTCTTCAGTTCAGTTGAGTCCCTTAGTCGTGTCCAACTCTTTGCAACCCAATGAATTGCAGCACGCCAGGCCTCCCTGTCCATCACCAACTCCTGGAGTTCACCCAAACTCATGTCCATCGAGTTGGTGATGCCATCCAGTCATCTCGTCCTCTGTCATCCCCTTCTTCTCCTGTCCCCAGTCCTTCCCAGCATCAGGGTCTTTTCCAATGAGTCAACTCTTCGCATGAGGTGGCCAAAGTATTGGAATTTCAGCTTCAGCATCAGTCCTTCCAAAGAACACCCAGGACTGATCTCCTTTAGAATGGACTGGTTGGATCTCCTTGCAGTCCAAGGGACTCTCAAGAGTCTTCTCCAACACCACAGTTCAAAAGCATCAATTCTTCAGTGCTCAGCTTTCTTCACAGTCCAACTCTCACATCCATACATGACCACTGGAAAAACCATAGCCTTGACTAGATGGACCTTTGTTGGCAAAGTAATGTCTCTGCTTTTAATCTCCTTAAAGTCCAAGGGATTCTCAGGAGTCTTCTCCAACACCACAGTTCAAAAGCATCAATTCTTTGGCACTCAACTTTCTTCACAGTCCAACTCTCACATCCATACATGACCACTGGAAAAACCATAGCCTTGACTAGACGGACTTCTGTTGGCAAAGTAGTATCTCTGCTTTTCAATATGCTATCTAGGTTGGTCAGAACTTTCCTTCCAAGGAGTAAGCATCTTTAAATTTCCTGGCTGCAATCAGCATCTGCAGTGATTTTGGAGCTCCCCAAAATAAAGTCTGACACCGTTTCCACTGCTTCCCCATCTATTTGGATGAAGTGATTGGACCGGATGCCATGATCTGATATGATGCAATTAGTAGTATATACCACTTGCTATGAAGTATTTTTGCCAAAATTCTAAATTCTGATCAAGTCTCTAGATGTAATTTCCAGTTTACAGCAGAAACTAGGAAATAAAGAAACATATCAAATAACATGGTGAGGATATAATCAACAAAACCTAGAATGTGAGAAACTGGAAGACAAATGAAATGATTTCTTAAAATCAAAAAGAAAGAAATAAATTAAAAAATTCTTAAAGAGAACATGTGAATAAAGGGTTAATAATGGCCTGGGCATTACTTTACTAGAGTGTGAGATGAACGCAATTGTGCGATAGTCTGAGCATTCTTTGGCATTGCCTTTCTTTGGGATTGGAATGAAAACTGACCTCTTCCAGTCCTGTGGCCACGGCTGAGTTTTCCAAATTTGCTGGCATATTGAGTGCAGCACTTTCATAGCATCATCTTTCAGGATTTGAAATAGCTCAACTGGAATTCCATCACCTCCACTAGCTTTGTTCATAGTGATGCTTTCTAAGGCCCACTTGACTTCACATTCTAGGATGTCTGACTCTAGGTGCGTGACCACACCATCGTGATTATCTTGATCGTGAAGATCTTTCTTGTACATTCTTCCGTGTATTCTTGCCACCTCTTCTTAATATCTTCTGCTTCTGTTAGGTCCATACCATTTCTGTCCTTTATCGAGCCCATCTTTGCATGAAATGTTCTCTTGGTATCTCTTTTAAAGGAGGTCAGGCCTGGGTGTTCCTTGGAAGGAATGATGCTAAAGCTGAAACTGCAGTACTTTGGCCACCTCATGCGAAGAGTTGACTCATTGGACAAGACTCTGATGCTGGGAGGGATTGGGGGCAGGAGGAGAAGGGGATGACAGAGGATGAGATGGCTGGATGGCATCACCAACTCGATGGATGTGAGTTTGAGTGAACTCCAGGATTACTTTACTAGAGTGTGAGATGAACGCAATTGTGCGATAGTCTGAGCATTCTTTGGCATTGCCTTTCTTTGGGATTGGAATGAAAACTGACCTCTTCCAGTCCTGTGGCCACGGCTGAGTTTTCCAAATTTGCTGGCATATTGAGTGCAGCACTTTCATAGCATCATCTTTCAGGATTTGAAATAGCTCAACTGGAATTCCATCACCTCCACTAGCTTTGTTCATAGTGATGCTTTCTAAGGCCCACTTGACTTCACATTCTAGGATGTCTGACTCTAGGTGCGTGACCACACCATCGTGATTATCTTGATCGTGAAGATCTTTCTTGTACATTCTTCCGTGTATTCTTGCCACCTCTTCTTAATATCTTCTGCTTCTGTTAGGTCCATACCATTTCTGTCCTTTATCGAGCCCATCTTTGCATGAAATGTTCTCTTGGTATCTCTTTTAAAGGAGGTCAGGCCTGGGTGTTCCTTGGAAGGAATGATGCTAAAGCTGAAACTGCAGTACTTTGGCCACCTCATGCGAAGAGTTGACTCATTGGACAAGACTCTGATGCTGGGAGGGATTGGGGGCAGGAGGAGAAGGGGATGACAGAGGATGAGATGGCTGGATGGCATCACCAACTCGATGCACGTGAATCTGAATGAACTCCGAGAGTTGGTGATGGATAGGGCGGCCTGGCATGTTGCGATTCATGGGGTTGCAGAGAGTTGGACACGACTGAGCAATTGAACTGAACTGAATGGCCTATGCTGACATCCTGGGCATGATGCCAATGTCCTTCTCCCACTTGGAAATGTTGGGGTTATAAAATCAGAATGCTATGCCTTCTTCATCTGCAGTATGGAACTGCCCCTTGTATTCAGCAAATCAGTATGTAGGGTGGGGCCTACTTAATTGAATGGTTTAAAAATTAAGTAAAAAACTGAGGCTGCGGCTTCACTGTGTCAATGTGGCATCCACAGCCTTGACTATGGCGGTGAAATGCTCAACACAGGTGAAGGCTAAATAAGCTGTATATGGAGTAGGTAGGCCAGGCTTCCTGCTGAGATGAAAAGGCTGTACCTGTTCCGTCTCCTGGCCTTGGTCCTCCTATGAACTGAAATAAAAGCCGTATTAAACTCACTTGAGTCTTATGAGTCTGATAGCCAACTTGGACATGTAACACCAGTGCTGTGATGTTAGATATTTCAACTAAAAGCATTTGAGGATCTCCTTCAGGTCCTGGTTCAAAAGAACCAACTGTAAAGTTGGTTGGCGAAGAGTAGGAAAATAATGAGCAAGGGTGTCAATGAAAAGTTTTGAGACTGACTATGTATTTGTTGATAGTAAGGAAATTTATTAATTTTATTTTAGGTGTAACAATGATATTAGATTGGTCTCTCTTTCCCTCCCCTCCACATAAGGAAAAAGAATGAACAAGATCTTTTCTTCAGAGATATATAACTGATATACTTACCAATTAATTGAGACAATGTTTGAAATTTGCTCCAAAATAATCCAGTTGAGCTAGGGCAGACAAGGGGCGGGAGGTGGTTGGAGGCACATGAAATAATACAGGTTGCCCATTAGCTGGTAATCATTGCAGCCTGGTGAATGCTTGAGGGTTCATTATATTACTTTTTTTTTTCTATATGCTTAAAACTTTCAATAATGAAAAAGAAGTAAATAAAGGAAATGTGGAAGAGTACAGGTAGAAAAATGGGACACAAAATAAAGGATAACTATCAGCCTATAGGGATGTCTACCTATAAGTAAGTTCGTTGTTGTTTAGTTGCTAAGTCATGTCTGACTCTTTTGTGATCCCATGGACTGGAGTCTACCACATTTCTCTGTCCACGGAATTTTCCAGGCAAGAATACTGGAGTAGGTAGCCATTTCCTTCCCAGGGACATTGCAGACCCAGGGATGGAACGTGCATCTCCTCTTGGCAGCCAGATTCTTTGCCACTGAGCCACCAGGGAAGCCCTGGACGTTTGGATGCACCTTTAAACTGACTTGCTGCAGTCCCTTTCTTTTTGAATTTGCTAATTTTTTTCATATGACAAGATTGGAATACTAAACATAGTTAATATTGGTGAGTAATTTCATAAGATCTCAAAAATAAAATTACCTTTCTTCAGGGAGTTACACTCTTAAAAGAAAAAAGAAATTAGCTAAAAGGGATAAGCTAAATCAGTCCCCACATTTCTGTCACTCTTTAAGAACCAGAGCAACTCATCTACAAGTGTCTCCTTTCTCTCTTTCTAAAATGTATTTATTCTTCAATTGTTAATCCTCTATTTCGCTGATTTTACTGAGTTCAACTGAACAAATATTGGCTGAGTATTCACTAGAATGAGGCATTCTGATGAGAGCAGACAAGAACAAAAAGAAGTGTGTTGCCTCCTCGGGCCAGTGCTTCATCTCACATACTCCAGATGCAAAAATATCAATACATTAAATTCTCTGCTCACAGTTGGCTATTGAAGAGATAGTACTACTCAGCACACTGAATTTCTAATTTACTTTTTCAAAAAAGGGCAAAAATAAAAGTTAAAAATCACTTGTGATATGAAGTAAAACAACTTTTTGTAACATATTATTTTAAGCTAAAAAAAGCACAGCTACCAGATGCTGACTAATAGCTTGAAATACACACTGTATTATGGAAGGAATGTGTGTGTATGTGTGTGGGGAGTGTGTGTGAGGACTGTGTAAGGAATGGCCCTATGGGTGATGGCTGGGACTGGGAGCCCCAGCGCTAGCTGAATAGTCTTAATTAGGAAATACTGACCTTAGATGTCTGTTACAGTAAGTTGTTTTGGAAAGAGTCCTCAGGCAAAAAAGATCACAGATTTTGTTATGCTTTCCACTATAAACAAGTTTTTGCTTTCCCCCTGATAAAAACACTGTGGTTTCTGCAAGCAACATTGGTGAAGCCAAAATGCATGTATGCCTTTTGCCTTCAAAAAACATATTCTAGATGCTACTTCAAGTACTGTAGCTGAGAATTAAAGGTGTGGGTAGTGAATGAGAATTCTATCATGTAGTCAAGAAAATAATGTGAAATATTCCTCTTAGTATAAAATCAAAGACCAGTAGTTACTTAGTGACAAGAGTCTGTGTTTTAGGAACTCCATGAAAAATAAGCATTGTTTCAAAACAGAAAACATAGTAGAAAAACATACTTATTTCCTAAAGGATTACAAAATACCTTTAAAACAATATCCTTGGTTTCTATCATCATCTTATGCAAGTAACAGCATATCTAGTCCTGGTTTCTCTCCTGAAACCCAGACCCAAATTTTCAACTGGCTCCTGAAAATCTCCCCCAGGCGCCCCAAACACAGAGCCAAAACTCAAATGCTCATCTCTGTCTCACCACCAAACCTCTTCTCTTGACTTGTCTGCAAGAATATCACAGCAATGTCCCACTAGAAACCATGGGCTGCTCCTGCTACCATGGGTAGCATCATGTCTCCTGATACCAATATTCCCTCTCCACATTCAATCAACTAATAAAGGCATGGAGTACTTTTTTTTTAAATAAAGGGCCAGAGAGCAAATATTTTTTTTAGGCCAGGCTTTCCAGGCCAAAAGGCAATATAGAGGTCAATATGTAAGTACTTATATAAAAAATTAATTCTGTTAATAAAATAACAGAACTAATCAATACATTAGTGTATAAAAGTTTATTAATGAGAAGAGTGACATTCTTTCCTTATGAGAGAGAACATTTTACTTAATTTCAAAGTTAATGTCCCCTTATCATCAAAATCAACTACAAATGTTCATTTGTTAAGACTGACATGTGAAGAGACTTTATTTTACCTTTGAAAACATCTTTTCACACAGATAGGTAATGGCAAATACCAAGAACCACACATAAGGATGATTTTAATTGAGCATACTCATCACTTGGAAGGCATCTACAGAATTCTACTCTTGATATTTGCCTTTTAGTTTGTCATTTACAAGACAGATGAATCCTTCTCAATGAAGATCAGATGGGAGCTTCTCACTGCACATTCAAATGGATTTTGAAGTATGGAAATTTCCTTTGCTCTGCACTGTGGTCCAAAAAAATGCTGCTAGGGTGGTAGTTGGAGATCAAAAGATGTATCTGCTACAAAACCTGTGGGGAATGGAGAGTGTGCTTCCTGGTTTAAGTTCTGATGGCAGATGAAGCAGAGAGTAGGTGGAGATTACTTGTGATGTAAAACATTAGTTGCAAACAATGAATTTACTATAGTGTATGCTTTACATGTAAGTTCCATTTTACCTTTTCATTTTAAGAAATATTATTGAATCTTTAGCAAAGATTTGTTATCTCCAAAGTCATTTAATGTTCAGCAATAGTAGTTAGGAGTGGTTCTCACCATTCAAGAAATTTCAATTCCAACCCCCATCTCAAAAAAAAAAAANCTATAGTGTATGCTTTACATGTAAGTTCCATTTTACCTTTTCATTTTAAGAAATATTATTGAATCTTTAGCAAAGATTTGTTATCTCCAAAGTGATTTAATGTTCAGCAATAGTAGTTAGGAGTGGTTCTCCCCATTCAAGAAATTTCAATTCCAACCCCCATCTCAAAAAAAAAAAAAGTCACGGTACAACTTTGCCACTGCTAAGTAGCCAACTGCTGTGTAGTAAGGCAAGTCGCTATATTTAGCTTTAGTTTCTGACAAAAATTCATGGAAATGAGAAAAGCTTAGTCTGTGAGACAAAAAATGAAGTTCACCAATGACTGGTGCAATAACACACGCCAAGATTCAGATTATTTTCTTTAAATCTTATCTGCTGATGAATAAAACAATAACGATATGCTTTACACATTTTACAATTTCCCTTTGTAACTTCATCAAAGATTTGAACACATCTTCACAGATTCCATTTCAGCTCGTACTGAATGAATGCTTTCTTACTTTCTCTGTAAAAAATTCTCACCTGTAGATCATTCCACACAGTCTATTCAGAGAGGCTCATCCTTCCATCACCACAAATTCATCAGTGACTCCACTAATAAACTATAACTAAGCAACATTAGCAACATCTGTTGACTAATAAAGACCCAGAGAAAACCACACAAAATCCTTTGTCTTGCTTTTTAATTAACTCTTGATGTAGCATCCCACATCCTCAACTCCTTGAGCAACTGTTCTCACCTAACGTTTAACAAGTTTATTTTCACTGGATACACTTCCTTAGCGCTACAATCAAACATGATTTAATTAAGTCACTATTGATGAGCAGCTTTTCTTATTTGGCTAACAACAGTGCTCATCAGAAACTTAATTTGCTTGCAGCCTCACTTTCATTTTTTCACTTCTCTAAAGAAATTCTGCTGTGAATAGATATTTTATGTTAAATTGCCAATTTTTCTGATTGCTGCTTTCCTG